>OX359247.1:31912630-32201474 GCA_947179485.1 Allacma fusca | reverse complement strand
GTTATGAAATGGATTTAGGAATTGTTCTTAATGCAGTAGGATTTTTGTACGTAAGTATAAAATTTCCCGAAAATAAAATAAAGTGGAAAAAAAGTCAAACTGCATTATTGTCTACTTTCAGAATATATTGTATTATGTACATACTTATCACCTGGGCGCGCGTTGAAAATACAAATTGTCACGTGGAAAACAGAAGCCAATCGCTGCGTAGAGGGAGGTGTTACAACACCTGTGCTTAATTGAGTAAAGCGGGTTTGCTGTTGACTCCACAGTACTTATCGGTGATTTCATAAGGCAATGAGTAAGAGCAAATGCATGCGCTGACTGAACGAGGGTTTGGACCGCATTGAACGTTTTATTGGAATATGGTTTTGGGGCAGAGCTGCTCTCAAATTCAAGTAGTACTTGACAAGTATTTCTACTTGGTTGAATCGGGTCAAGTTTAAGTATTTGCTGGATCCGAACTTGGAACTTCAAGTCGGTTCTGGTCCAAGTGCAAGCCCACATATTTGACTTGAACTAAGGATCAAGTTCAAGTTCGGGTTTGAGCATGGATTTTACTTGAACCCGAACTTACACTTTCAAGTACCGATTCAAGTACCCTAGTTCCAACGTGTGCTTCCAATGTGCGTTCTTCTCCCTCGGTTGTTCGCACTTCTGCAACACGCATTCTAGAAACTAGTGATGCCAATGGTCTGGTCTGATCCAGATTTTATGAAACTGGAATGGTCCAAAGCTCAGACCAGACCAAAGACCACGCTCCGGAGTCCGGACTATGGTCCAGAAAACCATTGAGAGCAATTAAATAATCAAATTTTATCCCCTCAAATTCTTCTTGTATCCCCAGAAATGTCAGTTTTAATTTGTTCCACAGGATTTCGTTAACTCATAAATTTTTATTTTGTGTACTTTTGAGACCATGGTCCTGTGGTCAGGTCTGGTCTGGTCTGGTCCTGAAGCTGGATTAATTGTATCTGGTCTGGTCCAAGTGTTGAATCAGACCGGACCAGACCATACACATCTGGGACCAGACCGGACCAGACCAATAAGTGACCATTATAAATAGTCCGGACCAGACCAGTGGCATCCCTGCTAGAAACCATGCCTGCAGACATATGAACAGAAGCCGGAGCTCACTTTCATTTGGAGTGACTGTTGTGTATTCTGTAAATCGTCGTGCTTAAAACTATTCTAATTTTTCATCATTTTTGAAAAACTGTTGAAGTATATTGTCCGGTGAGACTGGAACACAAGGAAAAAACCATGAGTGAACCCAAATCTGAATTTAATAAAGACGACGGAAATCGAAAATCTTAGCTCCAACTGTTGGAGTGGTTTTGCGACTTCATACTACAAAGTTGTATGGTTCAAGTGTTTGAAATCCAAGTTCGGGTTCAAGTAAATTCCAAGTTCGGTTTGCAAGATTTATGGACCCGAATTTCAAGTACCAGATCAAGTTCGGGTTTAAGAAAGATTACTTGCAAGATATGGTATGACAAGTAATTCTTGGGACCCGAAACGCCAAGTTCGGGTCAGACAAATATTCTACTTGAAAGTTCAAGTGCAGGTCAAGTTCAAGTTCGGATCCTCGAAATACTTGACCCGAACGCAGGTCTATTTTGGGGTGACCGCATTTAGTTCCCTGTCGGAATTCTCAGTTCCAAAGGCGTGGGTCGTCCAATTTTTTGTAAGGGTGCATTTTTGCAACATTAAGCTGAAGATTGCTGAAGCTAAACTAATAATATGATATCGTCGCTGAAGAGGCAAAATGGACTACATGCATTTTCGATTAAAATCAAAATGGTCTACATGCATTTTCGATTAAAATCAAAATGGTCTACATGCAGTTTGACTAAATGCAAAATGGAATAGATGCATCGAGTTTTAAAAACAATATGGTCTACATACAATTTCGTTTTAAAGCAGAATTGCCATTATGAAAGTATCCACGCATGTAGACCATCTTGCTTTTAGTGAAAACTGCATGTATTTCATTTTGCTCTCAGGAAAGCTTGCAACTATTCCGTTTTGCCTTTAAGGAAAAGGCATGTAAACTATTTTGCTTCTTGTCGAAATTGTACTTAGTCCATTTTGCCTCTTCAGCGACGATATAATAAACAATTTTGAATTACTACATATCTCTGCTTTGAATAGTGAAAAAAATGTGGATTTAGAAATTTTAGGCAGAGATAATCATCAGTGGAATAAGTAGGCATTATATGGAATACGCTAGGAAAAGCCATTAGAAAAATCCTACCAAAAGTAGATAATGTTTCTAGGGGAGTAATATTTGAGCCGACATCCGACATGTGTCGGGCGATTTTGGACGACATCCGACACGAAATTGTTTGTACCCGACCAGACATTTCGAGATAGTGGCCGACATTCGACATTGTAGTCCAGAATCCACCCACATTGTCGGGATTTTTATGAATGTTAGCCAACTTGTGTCGGATGAAAGTGGATTTTAGCCGACACGTTATTTTTTACAATTCTAGCCGACATCCGACAAAAGGTTGATTTTATCCAACATCCGACATATGTCGCGAGATTTTCCCCGACATGAATTTTTTTATATTTTCTGCATCCGACATACGTCAGGAGATTTTACCCGACATGAATTTTTTTATATTTTCTGCATCCGACATGTCGGGAGATTTTACCCGACATGAAAATATATTTTCATCTTCCAACATGTCGGGAGATTTTACCCGACATGATAATATTTTCATCTTCCGACATGTCGGGAGATTTTACCCGACATGAATGTTTTTATATTTTCGACATCCGACATGTCGGAAAATTTTACCCGACATGAAAATGTATTTCCATAATCCGACATGTCGGGAGATTTTTCCCGACTTGAATTTTTTTCTTCTTCCGACATCCGACATACGTCGGGAGATTTTACCCGGCATGAAAATATATTTTCATCTTCCGACATGTCGGAAGATTTTACCCGACATGAATTTTTTATATTTACGACATCCGACATTTCGGGAGATTTTACCCGACATGAAAATATATTTTCATCTTCCGACATGTCGGAGATTTCAGCCCACATGATAAAATTGTTTCCATCCGACATCCGAAATATGTCGGGAGATTTTGCCTGGCATGATTTTTTTTTCTTCTTCCGACATCCAACATATGTCGGGAGATTTTACCCCGACATGAATTTTGTTTATTCTTCCAATATCCGACATGTCGGGAGATTTTACTTGACATGAAAATATCCCAGTAAACCACGAACGTTGCAGAACCATTGTACCAACGCACAATTCTAACGTTAGCAAGGTTGGTGTAACGTTAATCTTAGCGTTTTTCAAACGCTCAAATGTCCGCTTGCGTAGCGCTCCGCAAGCGCTAATGGTAATGCTCATTGTTAGGTTCTAACGTTCAACTAACTAATGAAACGTGAATCCTTTAATGGTGTCATAACATTCGACTAAAATGTTCCTACTTCAAATTTCCTGGTTATACTACTCTTAGTTAGTAAATTACCAAGTGGTAATAGTAATAACAAAATTGTTTCCATCCGACATCCGAAATATATCAGGAGATTTTAGCCAAAACGTTATTTTTTACAATTCTAGCCGACATCCGACAAAAGGTTGATTTTATCCAACATCCGACATATGTCGCGAGATTTTACCCGAAATGATTTTTTTTCTTGTTCCGACATCCGACATACGTCGGGAGAGTTTACCCGACATGAAAATATATTTTCATGTTCCGACATGTCGGGAGATTTCAGCCGGCATCAATTGTTTTTCCTTCCGACATCCGACATATGTCGGGAGATTTTACCCGACATCAATGTTTTCAAAATTTCGACATCCGACATGTCGGGAGATTTTACCCGACATGAAAATGTATTTCCATTTTCCGACATGTCGGGAGATTTTACCCGACACGAATTTTTTTTCTTCTTCCGACATCCGACATGTCGGGAGATTTTACCCGACATGAAAATGTATTTCCATCTTCCGACATGTCGGGAGATTTCAGCCGACATGATAAAATTGTTTCCATCCGACAGCCGACATATGTCGGGAGATTTTTGCAGACTTGAATTTTTTTTCTTCTTCCGACATCCGACATGTCGGGAGATTTTACCCGACACGAATTTTTTTCTTCTTCTGACATCCGACATGTCGGGAGATTTTACCCGACTTGAAAATGTATTTCCTTCTTCCGACATGTCGGGAGATTTCAGCCGACATGATAAAATTGTTTCCATCCGACAGCCGACATATGTCGGGAGATTTTACCCGGGATAAAAATATATTTTCATCTTCCGACATGTCGGGAGATTTCAGCGGACATGATAGAATTGTTTCCATCCGAGAGCCGACATATGTCGGGAGATTTTTGTCGACTTAAATTTTTTTTCTTCCGACATCCGACATTTGTCGGGAGATTTTACTCGACATGATTTTTTTTCTTTCGACATCCGACATGTCGGGAGATTTTACCCGGCATGAAAATATATTTTCATCTTCCCACATGTCGGGAGATTTTACCCGGCATGAAAATATATTTTCATCTTCCCACATGTCGGGAGATTTTACCCGGCATGAAAATATATTTTCATCTTCTGACATGTCGGGAGATTTTACCCGACATGAATGTTTTTATATTTTCGACATCCGACATGTCGGGAGATTTAACCCGACATGAATTTTTTTCTTCTTCCGACATCCGACATGTCGAGAGAGTTTACCCGACATGAAAACATATTTTCATGTTCCGTTATGTCGGGAGATTTCAGCCGGCATCAATTTTGTTTTCCTTACGACATCCAACAAATGTCGGGAGATTTTACCCGACATGAATGTTTTTATATTTTCGACATCCGACATGTCGGGAGATTTTACCCGACATGAAAATATATTTTCATCTTCCAACATGTCGGGAGAATTTACCCGACATGATAATATTTTCATCTTCCGACATGTCGGGTGATTTTACCCGACATGAATGTTTTTATATTTTCGACATCCGACATACGTCGGGAGATTTTACCCGACATGAAAATATATTTTCATCTTCCGACATGTCGGGAGATTTTACCCGACATGAAAATATATTTTCATGTTCCGTTATGTCGGGAGATTTCAGCCGGCATCAATTTTGTTTTCCTTCCGACATCCAACATATGTCGGGAGATTTTACCCGACATGCATGTTTTTATATTTTCGACATCCGAAATGTCGGGAGATTTTACCCGACATGAAAATGTATTTCCATCTTCCGACATGTCGGGAGATTTTTCCCGACTTGAATTTTTTTCTTCTTCCGACATCCGACATACGTCGGGAGATTTTACCCGGCATGAAAATATATTTTCATCTTCCGACATGTCGGGAGATTTTACCCGACATGAAAATATATTTTCATGTTCCGTTATGTCGGGAGATTTCAGCCGGAATCAATTTTGTTTTCCTTCCGACATCCGACATATGTCGGGAGATTGTACCTGACATGCATGTTTTTATATTTTCGACATCCGACATGTCGGGAGATTTTACCCGACATGAAAATATATTTTCATCTTCCAACATGTCGGGAGATTTCAGCCGACACGATAAAATTGTTTCCATCCGACAGCCGACATATGTCGGGAGATTTTTGCCGAATCGAATTTTTTTCTTCTTCCGACATCCGACATAGTCGGGAGACTTTACCCGGCATGAGAATATATTTTCCTCTTCTGACATGTCGGGAGATTTTACCCGACATGAATGTTTTTATATTTTCGACATCCGACATGTCGGGAGAGTTTACCCGACATGAAAATATATTTTCATGTTACGTTATGTCGGGAGATTTCAGCCGGCATCAATTTTGTTTTCCTTCCGACATCCAACAAATGTCGGGAGATTTTACCCGACATGAAAATATATTTTCATCTTCCAACATGTCGGGAGATTTTGCCCGACATGATAATATTTTCATCTTCCGACATGTCGGGAGATTTTACCTGACATTAATGTTTTTATATTTTCGACATCCGACATGTCGGGAGATTTTACCCGACATGCATGTTTTTATATTTTCGACATCCGAAATGTCGGGAGATTTTACCCGACATGAAAATATATTTTCATCTTCCGACATGTCGGGAGATTTCAGCCGACATGATAAAATTGTTTCCATCCGACAGCCGACATATGTCGGGAGATTTTTGCCGAATTGAATTTTTTTCTTCTTCCGACATCCGACATAGTCGGGAGATTTTACCCGGCATGAGAATGTATTTTCCTCTTCTGACATGTCGGGAGATTTTACCCGACATGAATGTTTTTATATTTTCGACATCCGACATGTCGGGAGATTTTACCCGACATGAAAATGTATTTCCATCTTCCGACATGTCGGGAGATTTTACCCGACACGGATTTTTTTCTTCTTCCGACATCCGACATGTCGGGAGATTTTACCCGACACGAATTTTTTTTCTTCTTCCGACATCCGACATGTCGGGAGATTTTACCCGACATGAAAATATATTTTCATCTTCCGACATGTCGGGAGATTTTACCCGACATGAAAATATATTTTCATCTTCCGACATGTCGGGAGATTTTACCCGACATGAAAATATATTTTCATGTTCCGTTATGTCGGGAGATTTCAGCCGGCATCAATTTTGTTTTCCTTCCGACATCCAACATATGTCGGGAGATTTTACCCGACATGCATGTTTTTATATTTTCGACATCCGAAATGTCGGGAGATTTTACCCGACATGAAAATGTATTTCCATCTTCCGACATGTCGGGAGATTTTTCCCGACTTGAATTTTTTTCTTCTTCCGACATCCGACATACGTCGGGAGATTTTACCCGGCATGAAAATATATTTTCATCTTCCGACATGTCGGGAGATTTTACCCGACATGAAAATATATTTTCATGTTCCGTTATGTCGGGAGATTTCAGCCGGAATCAATTTTGTTTTCCTTCCGACATCCGACATATGTCGGGAGATTGTACCTGACATGCATGTTTTTATATTTTCGACATCCGACATGTCGGGAGATTTTACCCGACATGAAAATATATTTTCATCTTCCAACATGTCGGGAGATTTCAGCCGACACGATAAAATTGTTTCCATCCGACAGCCGACATATGTCGGGAGATTTTTGCCGAATCGAATTTTTTTCTTCTTCCGACATCCGACATAGTCGGGAGACTTTACCCGGCATGAGAATATATTTTCCTCTTCTGACATGTCGGGAGATTTTACCCGACATGAATGTTTTTATATTTTCGACATCCGACATGTCGGGAGAGTTTACCCGACATGAAAATATATTTTCATGTTACGTTATGTCGGGAGATTTCAGCCGGCATCAATTTTGTTTTCCTTCCGACATCCAACAAATGTCGGGAGATTTTACCCGACATGAAAATATATTTTCATCTTCCAACATGTCGGGAGATTTTGCCCGACATGATAATATTTTCATCTTCCGACATGTCGGGAGATTTTACCTGACATTAATGTTTTTATATTTTCGACATCCGACATGTCGGGAGATTTTACCCGACATGCATGTTTTTATATTTTCGACATCCGAAATGTCGGGAGATTTTACCCGACATGAAAATATATTTTCATCTTCCGACATGTCGGGAGATTTCAGCCGACATGATAAAATTGTTTCCATCCGACAGCCGACATATGTCGGGAGATTTTTGCCGAATTGAATTTTTTTCTTCTTCCGACATCCGACATAGTCGGGAGATTTTACCCGGCATGAGAATGTATTTTCCTCTTCTGACATGTCGGGAGATTTTACCCGACATGAATGTTTTTATATTTTCGACATCCGACATGTCGGGAGATTTTACCCGACATGAAAATGTATTTCCATCTTCCGACATGTCGGGAGATTTTACCCGACACGGATTTTTTTCTTCTTCCGACATCCGACATGTCGGGAGATTTTACCCGACACGAATTTTTTTTCTTCTTCCGACATCCGACATGTCGGGAGATTTTACCCGACATGAAAATATATTTTCATCTTCCGACATGTCGGGAGATTTTACCCGACATGAAAATATATTTTCATCTTCCCACATGTCGGGAGATTTCAGCCGACATGATAAAATTGTTTCTATCCGACAGCCGACATATGTCGGGAGATTTCAGCCGACATGATAAAATTGTTTCTATCCGACAGCCGACATATGTCGGGAGATTTCAGCCGACATGAAAATATATTTTCATCTTCCGACATGTCGGGAGATTTTAGCCGACATGATAAAATTGTTTCTATCCGACAGCCGACGTATGTCGGGAGATTTTTGCGGACTTGATTTTTTTTTCTTCTTCCGACATCCGACATTGTCGGGAGATTTCAGCCGACATGAACATTTTTTAATCTTGCGACATGTTGGATGACGTTCAACTATTATTTTGAACAGGCAAAACTGGGAAATATGAGGCCCACGTGAGAGCATATTGTCCGTATCCACGGGAAATTGGACCCCAGAACCATTTGGCAAACGAGGCTGCGTAGTGAACCAGGTCCAGGCTTGACATTTGGAGGGCAAGTTTTTCAAAATCGTGTAAAAGTCATCACTCACATCCTCCAATGTTTCCAAATGAGTGACACCTCCAACAAACAAAATGACGTCAAAGTCTGGCTCGAAATTGTATCCCAGAGAAGTGTTCTTCCCGATACTTCCTGCAATTAATTCTATGGTGATTCGATATTGAGATTTTGATTTTATCCTCTTCGATATCATGTCAAAGATTTGGCCTCCTACTGCTGTGTAATGTTGCAAATACAGCAAAGGGTATTTTACTTTTGAAAATTCCATAAGGAGCAAAACCATTAGAAGCATTCCTTTAGCCAAAATACCGCGAAAAATATTTAGAAGCAAGAGGAGAATACTGTGAAATACGATATTTATTTTGCCTCTACTCTTATGCTGATGACGGAAATCTACTACTTGAAAATACTTATTGCATGTGGGGCACGCTATAAAACGTGATACTATGTTGTAATTCAATTTAATTTAAAGATCTTCACCTCTTCCATTTTACTTTTATTTTTAAATAGTTTTGTTTATGGATCTGCAAGTATGCAAGTTCACTTTATTTCTACTTGACATGGCTTCTATTTTTTTTACTCTTGAGTGAAAACATACAATATCAAATAATTTTCTAGCGGATCAAAATTAAATACTAAGATAACATACATTTTACATATAACAGCGTATTGCATTTAAACAAATCTGAATAATCTACACGGGTACGAGTACGGGAACGACACAGAGATACCCGAGTATGGGTACAATTTTTGAATATTTTTCGGGTACGGGTACAATGCTGGTACAGCTACATGGTTAGATATTACATTTTGGGTATGGGGATGATAAATGTGTACCCGTATACTCGGGTACAGATACGGGCACCGATTTTTCGTACAGCACTGGTCAAGGCCAGCGAAACGTTTGTGGCAACATACGGTTGTCAGCGTTAATGCTAGACCTTTTCGAATACCGTAGCACAAAATGTATGTGCCAAAGTGATTCAAATGCAAAAGCTTCGGGAAAAAATGATCGAGGAGTGTAAAAGGACGGTCCCAGAAAAATGCTCGTAGACCGTTTTTCTTAAAAGGGAAAATCAGTTTTTATATCCAACAACTAAGGTTAACACGACAGAAATGTGAAAACATTTGTTTTCCCAGTTTTGCCTGTTCAAAATAATAGTTGAACGTCATCCAACATGTCGCAAGATTAAAAAATGTTCATGTCGGCTGAAATCTCCAGACATATTTCGGATGTCGGATGGAAACAATTTTATCATGTCGGCTGAAATCTCCCGACATGTCGGAAGATGAAAATATATTTTCATGTCGGGTAAAATCTCCCGACATATGTCGGATGTCGGATAAAATCAACCTTTTGTGCGGATGTCGGCTAGAATTGTAAAAAATAACGTGTCGGCTAAAATCCACTTTCACCCGACACAAGTCAGCTAAAATCGCCCGACATGTCGGCTAACATCCATAAAAATCCCGAAAATGTCGGATGTCGGCTACTATCTCGAAATGTCTGGTCGGGTAGAAACTTTTTCGTATCGGATGTCGGCCAAAATCGCCCGACATTGTCGGCCAAAATCCCATTTTGCCCGACAATTTTCGGCTAAAATCTCCCGACACATGTCGGGTGTCTTTTTTATTATTGTAATTTCTCTTTTATGTTACATAGGAAATTGACCTGAACAAAGCCAGTGCGAGCAACACAATCCAGTTTTCATCACAAATTAGTGGTCGGGAAGAGTATGTAATGTCATCAGTAGGAAAAGGAATTTGCGCTGAGGGAGCACTTGAGCCTTGGTTCAAATTGTTCAAATTCAAGAGACCCGATTTGGTGCGAGTGATGATGCATTGCACTCAACTTACCTCAATTTATCGTATTCGGTGTTTTCCAATTTGGTGCGGAAAGATACTTGTGCTGACTCGACAGAACAGAACCACATCAACGAGTTGGGATTTAATTTTTCCCCCGTGAGCTTTCTTCTCATCCACACTAAAAGTTTAATTGGTAGTAGGTCCAGTGGTTTTGGGTCCCAATCCACATCTTTTACTCATTTCTTGGTCAAGAAAATCTACCCCAGGTGTTTCGGATATCTGTCCCGCCGGAAGTTCAATCGCCCACAGAAACTAGCCCATTGGGCTAACGGTCCTAAATTTTCACATGAATGGATAAAATCAACCCCTTAACGCTAATTAAGTGCAATTATTAAGATTCACCTACAATAGAGCATCCTTTGGTCCCCAGATGTAACATAGACACTCCACCAACCTTCAGAATAATTCTGTACACATACGAAAAGTAATGGTTGCTAAAAATAGTGTGAACCGAATATTCTAGTAATTTTATTAGAATTTTGTAATTTGGTCTACTCTAACTATCTGATACATATTTATTATTTGGTAGTGACAGTGGCGTCAGCTACCAGAAGTTTGTGACCTCTCGGTCATTAATAGCTAATTGTAAAGGCATTTAATTAATCCTCAAGCGAAAATCATTCCAACTGAAGTCTTGAATTCGTAGGAGTTTTGGCGGGGTAATCTAAAACACCGATTATATGTCCAAAATGCAAAATTTATTTTCATTAACAATAATTCTTCTGAGACCTCAACTCCAACAACCAATAACAAATATTACCTCATTTGAAAGATATTTATTTGCTCAGCAAGGTAAAGTAAAATCATTCCAACCTATGATTAAAAAAGTAGTCCAAATCTTACAATTAGAGGGATAATCAAAACTAAATTTTTCATAACGTCACCCCTCCACTTGTTTGGACGTTCCGGAGCACCTGAATAATAATAAATTATACCCTTGCTGTATGCCATTAAATGAAAATGACATGACTAATGACTACACATGTCTGAGTAGCCTACATATGTATGTATATGCACACAATTTTACGATGGCTGTGCCTGTCTATTTTGTAGGATAGGGTTTCGTGTATACGCATTCCTGCACCCTAGCTTGCCTATGCTGTACAAGGCTCTTCAAAAATTTCCTTGCATTCTACGACCCTTCAAATAGCCTACAATTAGGACTAAACACAGGATCGGCTGACACCTTTACACAAAACTAGAGTTTGATTTCGAGTGTAACTTTAAATTCCAGTTTGAATTCAAGTTTGAATTTATACTTGATTTTTGCATTTGCATGGTTTGTCTGAAATAATTTGCAATCGAAAACCTAAACTTAAACTTAAAAACCTTAAACTTTTACAATACAACTAACTTAAATAATGAGTGAAAGTGTACACAACTTTCACTGGTGGTGACGGGAGTAATTTTATATCACTCAATCACTGCAATTTCGTCAAATTCGTAAAACAAATTTGTACCGTTCCTTGTCACGGAAAAAACGAGCGCGTCCTTATATTTTACTGACTTTTTTTATGAGCGAAGCGATATAATGGAAGGATCTCGGTTCTGACCTTGTGGACACAAATGCTTCCATGCTATTCAACTTAACTGAAAACCAATTTCAGCAGCTAAACCTCCTGACCACGTAGATCCGTAAACCGCTTCAAATTATTTCATTTTTGCGAAATTTTGAAAAATTTCAAAACATTTCAAAAACGCTATTTACGCTTTAAATTTGGCTTACACTTTCCCCTGACCTCGTGAATGATCTAACTAGTGTTTCTTGTCAATTGCAAGTTAACCGCAATTACTAATTGAACTTGCAAGTTCGGTTCAATTCCGGTTATTTTACACCAGGGAATTGCAATTTTCGGTGCAAGTGCAATTTGTGTGTACTTAAATTGCAATTACAAAAGCATTAAGTACTTGCAATTACCGGTTAAGCACAACTGAAATTGCAAGAGATTCAATTGCAATTGCAAGTGTTTGCACTGCAAAAAGTTGCAATTTTAAAAATATTTATCAATTTAATTGCAACTTGCAACCCTTTCGAATTTGAGCGCAAAATTCCATAAAATGCCTCAATAAGTCATTTCGCTCTAGTAACTAATTATAATAATCTTGAGTATTGTCTCAACGAGTGCAGTTACTGTACTTCCTGTACAATTTCGTCGGTGAGGACGCAAAATGATCTAAATTCATTTTCGATTAAAATTAAAATGTTCCCATTTGCACAAAATTATATAAAAATAGGCCAAATATTTTAAGGATACGAAAGATATGCTGAACGATGAAATTTTACAATATTTCAGCCTTCGAGGCCTTGAAGGAAGGCAATTTCATTTTTGAATCTCTGTTTCAGTATGGATTGCATCTAGATTATTTTATTTAATACATTTTGTTCAATTTCGTGAAATAGCATGTATACCATCTTGCTACTAATCAAAAATGCACGGATCATTTTGTCTCTTCACCGACGATTTATACTGTATATATCAGTTAACTTGCAATTACAAATTGCAATTGCACTTGCAATTGTACTGTAACATAATTATGTTACTGTCTTAGTCACAGAAGTTATGCATGTATTTGAAGATTGTTTGTTACTATTTTAATTTAAATCAATTTTAAATGTGTTTGTGAGAAAGAGTGGTTGGTTGGCCGAAAGTTGTACTACCAATCAGATCGGAGTCTAAAGGGTATAAAAGGGCCTGTTGCCAGTTGGAGCAGGCAGTCTGTCTCAAGAGTCGGGGCCACCCTGACTTAAGAGTAGCTATTGTTGTAGATGGGGAAGCCCTATCTAAACTGTATTGAATTACATTGATGCTTATGTGTTTGAATAAAGTGTTGTACTCGTTATAATCATGAAGTAAAGAGATAGCTCTGAGCCAGGCAATTCTTTTTACATTGCTCAACCGAAAGAATCCAATTGAGATTAATTTTTTTTTTGAGAAAGTAAATTGTGACATTGATTTTATTTTTGAAATTCAATTATTATGGAAATTTAAACAAAACTATGCCCAAATTTTTTTGAATATAAATGAAAAAGTGACTTTTAAATTATTATCCAATTGAACACATTTTCTTTTTGAAAATACGATATAAATTTTGAATTATTATTTAAATGAACAAATCTATGCCAATTTTTTTCGGAATTGTAATACATCAAGTGATTTTTTGTTTAAATTAAAAATGCCAATGCAAACTAGACGTGCCAGTGCTCTTAGGGCAAATAGTAGGAATGATGTTGCGGATGTTTCGATGGGTAGTGAAATAGGAAGTCCTGATATTAGGAATCCTCAAGCAGATTTTATGGAGCAGATAACTTCATTATTGAATAGTAAGCTATCTACTATTGATCAAAGACTATCGCAATTTGAGAATAGGTTGGGACAATTATCATCAGTTCAGGAAAATGATCCAAATAGAATAACTCCGGGAATTAGGAATGAGAGGACGTATAATGATGATTTATATCAAAATATGAGATTTAATGGAGTGAATGGTGGAATTAATTTTGGAAATGAAAGTGGTAATGGGATGCGGTTTGATCAAATCAATAATGGAAGATATGATGATATTAGACCAAATGGTAGAAATTTATTTAATGGGAATGGAAATAAATCTTTAAAAGCCAAGGACGTTGTTATTCCTAAATATGCTGGATCTCATGAACAGAAAACACCCTACGATTTTTTGTTGGAATTAGAAAAATATCAGGTGGCTACAGGACAGAGTGATGAGGACATGTTGAGATTGGTAATTCCATACGCATTAGTAGAGGATGCATTTCTTTGGTTTAGGAGAGTTAGGAAGATGTTTGATTTTGGATCTTTTAATGAATTTAAAATCTATTTTCGTAAGGAGTTTCAGGCCGGAAATTATCGAAAGAAGATGTTAAGAGATTTGGATTATAGATACCAGGGTATTGAAGAACCACTTTCCAAATTTATTTGTGTGATTGATGATTATTATGAGAGAATAGATGCTTCTATTTCTGAATCAGAACGAATTGATAAGATTATTGAGTTGATGCACCCACAATATAGGGCGAAAGTTCTTTCTTTTCGTAGAGAGTATCGAAGCATTAGAGAGCTAATGGAGATTTCATATGAAGCCCAGAATAGTGTTGCTTTAGATAGAGAATATAGAGTACCTATTCCGAATCAAGGACTTGAACCAGCATTAGCTTACAAGGAAAGTAAACCAATAGGTGAGAATAATAGGTATAATAAGAATGTACCAGATATTCAGAAAAGTTCTTTTGATCAGTTTAGCGCTTTTCATCCTAGACCAATTAATAAAAGTCGATTTAATACTAATGAGGCCGATAGTTCCAATAATTGGAGATACAAGGAGAATAATGGTAATAATTACAATAATGGAAATAATTCTCGAAGTCATAGTCCATCAGGTAATCAGAGGGATTTTGCAAATAATGGTCCGAATAAATCAAATGGAGGATTCCAAAGGAGTAATAGTCCATATCCACGGAATGAGACTAATGATAATAATCAAAATGACAATAATCAACCCAAACAGGATCAGAATGATAGAAGTCGTCCAAGATACAATAAACCCAGCGGTAATGAGCAGAGCTTTAATTCGAATCATAATAATAAATCAAGTAGTCGTGATCCATCTGAAGATAGAAATCGTTCCAATAATCAGGGAAATGCTCATCCTCTGAACAAGTAGTGAGGGAAGTTCAGATGGATAATATACAACCTCATATTAATTTAGATGGTAAAGTATATCCACCGGTACATATGACAGTTGAAATTTTTGGAGAGAAAGTATTAGCATTATTAGATCCTGGTTCCAGTATTTCTATTCTAGGAAATAATTTTGTAATATTGGTTAAGGCTAAAGGTGAGAAGATTATTCACGAGAAAGTTCAATTAAGAACTGCAAGTGGAACAGGAACAACGGATGGTTTCATAAATACAAATTTGATATGCCCATTTGGAAATGTTAATCAAAAATTTGATTTAATTTCTACATGTATGCGTGATGTTATTTTAGGTAGAGATTTCTTGGGAGATAATAATATTTCAGTACATGTGAATTTAGGTACTTGGACAAGACATAATAATACTGTACGTGATATTGAATGTAATAATATAATGACGGAGGACGATGAATATAGTTATACTATAAATGAATTAATAGAGGAATGTAGACTTGAAACTTTAGTTACACAACAGGATGATAATAGCGAAAATATGAATATTATTTATAATATGATTGACAATAATGACGATTTGACTTATGACTATAAAATTAAAATGAAAGAATTATTTTATAAATTTAAAAATATGTTTTCCAAAAAACCAGGAAGATGTAATTTAGTTACACATAAAATTGAAACAGGTGAGGCAAAACCTATAGCTAGTAAAGCTAGACCAATGACACCAGCTAAGAGACAAGTATTTCAAAATGCAATTGATGAATTATTGGAGTTAGATTTAATTGAACGTTGTGAAAGTCCATGGTCATCAGAAGCTGTTATTGTTCCTAAAAAGAATAGTGATGGTACGAGTGGATATAGAGTTACTTTCGATTATAGGAAATTAAATGATGTTACAGTGGCAAATAGGAATTGTGCTCCTAGATTACAGGATGTAATAGTAGCATTATCAGGTGGTTCACGGTTTACGGTTTTAGATCAACCAATGGGATATTATCATATTCAAGTAGACGAGGCTGATAGGAATAAGACAGCATTTCGAGGGCCAAGGGGACTATTTAGATTTAAAGTAGTTCCTTTTGGTTTAAAGAATTCTGGAGCCACTTTTCAGGATGCTGTGGAAATTGCTATGGGAGAAGGATTGTGGTCTTATGTTATAGTGTATGTAGATGATGCTATTTGTTGGAGCAATTCAATAGATGACCATTTATTACATCTGGAACTAGTGCTTACAGCATTGAAACATAATGGATTTCATATTAGTCCAAAGAAAGCTCAAATTGCAAAGAAGTCAGTTGTATTTTTAGGTTATCTAATTGGAGAAGGAAAATATAGGTCATTAAAAGAAAAATGTCAATTATTAAAAGAGTATCCTATTCCAAATAATGTAAAAGGGGTACAAAAATTTCTAGGATTTGTGGGATTTTATAGACATTTCTTTGAGAAATTTGATTATCAGGCCAGACCACTATATAGATTGTTGATGAAGAATACTAAATTTGTATGGACCCAAGATTGTCAAGAGGCTGTTGATTATTTTAAGGAAGAATTAAAGGAAGCAACATGTTTATACATGCCTAATTTAAATGAACCATTTATTATAATTACTGATGCGTGTGATACTGGTATTTCTGCTATACTGATGCAAGAAAGAGAAGGGGTAAGATATCCAATTTGGTTTGCTAGTAGAAGTTTGAGGAAATCAGAACAAAATTATTCAACAACTGAGAAAGAGGCATTAGCAATCATTTTTGGTATTCGGAAATTTAGAGGTTTTATAGAATTGACTAAATTTACAGTGGAAACTGATCATAAACCTCTTACATTTCTTAAAACTATAAAGGATCCTACAGGTAGGATAGCTAGATGGATGTTGGAATTGCAGGGATACGAATTTAATGTCATTTATAGAAAAGGTATACATAATGAAGCTGCAGATGCTTTATCGAGAATGTATGAGGTAAATTTAATTCATAATATAGAATGTCCTGATAGGAAAACTTTAATAAAATGTCAAAATGAAGATAAAATTTTATCGAAAGTTATGGAATATTGCAAAGATACTGATCCAGATACAGATAATTTTATAGTTAAACTATCTAGAGATGCAGTTGTAGCCAATGATGGATGCTTATATAAATATGTAGGAGCTCTCCATAAACCATGGGAGAATGATTGCAAATTTTATAAAATATGGTTACCAACAATGTTAGTAAATACAATTATGCATTATTTTCATGGGAGTGACATTTCAGGACATATGGGAATCCATAAAACATTTAAGAGGATTGAGGAGCGCTTTTATTGGAAAGGTATGCATAAAGAAATCGTAAGGTTTGTTAATAAATGTGAAATATGCCAGAAATCCAAAGCAGCCAGAACATGTAATGTCGGGATAGGTTCATCACATAATGTTGGAGAACCATGGGACAACGTACTTTGTGACATTTGTGGACCTTATATAAAAGGACGTAAGGGAAATAAATATTTATTAGTTGTAATGTGCAATTCAACGAAATATATCGAACTGTTTGGATTGAGAGCAGCCACTGCTGCAACTATAATTAAACGTCTTTGGGTAGTATTTTTGAAATGGGGATTCCCAAGTACAATATTAACTGATAATGCTAAACAATTTACTAGCAATAAATTTCAACAATGGTGTAAATCTCTGGGTGTTAAATCATGGAAAATTGCTTCTTATCATCCACAAAGTAATCCTTGCGAGAGATATAATAGAACAATAAAAGACAGAATAATTACCCAAATTAAATCATGCGTTGAATGGGACTGTAAGCTAGATGAAATTGCTTTTGCTGTTAATTCTTCTGTTAATGATACAACTGGATTTTCATCTGCATATTTGAATTTTGGTAGAGAACTAAGAACACCTTGTGACTCTAAATTGAAAATTAATTTGTCAAATATAGATCGGAGTGATGATATTAATAATCGTATTCAATCTATATTAAATATTGCAAAATCTAATACACAAGATAATCAATTACGATATTTGGCGATTTATAATAAAAATAAATCAGAAGCGAAATATGCAGAAGGTGATTTAGTATATACAATGGCATTGAATATTTCTAATGCAGCAAAAGGGATCACTAGCTCTCTTTGCAAAAAATACTGTGGCCCATTTATAATAAATAAAATGTGTACTAATAATATTTGTGAGCTCAAATGCCAGAAGTCCTCCAAAATTATAGGACGTGTCCATGTATCTCGTCTGAAACAAGCAGTAGCAGATGTTCAAAATATTTCAAAGATATACACAGATGACATATGAAGGAGTAAACGGCAATTGAGAATAAAATGTAAGAGTGAATGGAGCAGAGAGAGTAATTGAGAAAGAGTGAATTGCATAAATGTGTTGTATAAATGGAAGTTGAAACTTCCGTCTGATGTGTTATACGAAATAGAACACAATGGTAGTAAAATGGTCGGATAGAATCAGCATGGTAGCTCACATATAAATTTGAATATTAAGATAAAAGGTATCAGTATTTTAATGAGAGAAGTAGTGATTTATTTTATGGGGGTAGTAACACAAACATAATTTGTTTTTGATTTTATAATAAAAATAAATGGCCGAGTATTATGTATATGCTTTAAACAGTATCATCCGCATGGGCGGATGGTTTATCAGGTTGACAATTATTAATATTGTCACTAAGGATAAATGTGAAATAACAATCTTGTAAATATAGCAGAATATCAATAATAAAATCATGATTCAGTACTAAGCTATCAGTCCAGAAGGGAAGTGCATAATTTTAGATCATCAGTTTTACCATTTCATTTTCCACTAAATAATTGATTATGAAGCCTTTTTCTGTTTCTGCCTATAATTTACCTCAGAGAGATGAAGCCGGTATATTATTTAAAGTTAATATGTGAATTGTGAAGCATTATTAGGAATAAAGTTAATGAAATACCTAACGTTGTTATTATAATTAATAGCAAAGAAGTTGATTAAGGATCGAGCTCGAGCATTGCGTAGTACTCCGTTGGTGGCATCCATGATAGAGGCTAGGCGAAAGGATAAGAAAAAGAAACCTTCTAAATTGAGAAAAGATTTGGCGAAATCAATGGCGTATCACGAGAATTTAAGAAAGGAGGCATGGAGTTTGTATTGTGCAGATAGCAAAACCGAATGGGACAAAATTAAAGAGAAAGAAAAGGTAAATGTTGAAAAAAAGCATCAGACATTCTTGATTAATGAGAGCAAGAGGAAGTTGAGTGAGATCAAGTATGCAGTAACGAGGAACAGAATTCAAAAAACTCCTTTAAATCATTCGAAGTATATTCCATTTGTGCCAAAACCAGCTATTGTACAAATTCAACCAGTCAATCCTGAACCAGCTGTAACTATGGTAATACAGAAAAGTCACCCTGTAGTTATTCCAGATGTTGTCACCATTAATGCTTCTCAACTTTCTTCAATGATGATGGACTTCACTAATATAAATTTCAAATTGAAGAAAACCCCTGAATATAAAATTTTAGTATTTTATTTTCAAGAATGTAAGGAAAAGGTGCATTATGATGTATGTATGGGTTTAGGGAAAGTACCGTTAATGTTCCATAACAAGGGGAATATTTCATCTGAAATTGTCACACAGTTTGAATGGGATACCAAGAAAATATTATTATTGTATAGATTTTCCCCTCATAAGGGTGGAGATATGTAACATAATTATGTTACTGTCTTAGTCACAGAAGTTATGCATGTATTTGAAGATTGTTTGTTACTATTTTAATTTAAATCAATTTTAAATGTGTTTGTGAGAAAGAGTGGTTGGTTGGCCGAAAGTTGTACTACCAATCAGATCGGAGTCTAAAGGGTATAAAAGGGCCTGTTGCCAGTTGGAGCAGGCAGTCTGTCTCAAGAGTCGGGGCCACCCTGACTTAAGAGTAGCTATTGTTGTAGATGGGGAAGCCCTATCTAAACTGTATTGAATTACATTGATGCTTATGTGTTTGAATAAAGTGTTGTACTCGTTATAATCATGAAGTAAAGAGATAGCTCTGAGCCAGGCAATTCTTTTTACAGTACTTATCGGTGCAATTACTTCCAAATGTTTTTGCAATTGCCTTACCAATTGCAAGTAACTTATGAACTAATTGCAAGTTCAACTTCGGTTATTTGCATGATTAAATTGCCACATTTTAGCAAGTACCAGTTACGGCATTACTGGTACTTGCATTATCAATTTAATTGTAATTGCAAGTTCGGTTATTCCCAAAACTTGCACCGACAGAAACACTAGATCTAACAACCACTTCGAATTTCTCAGTTTTCAGAAATTCCAAAACGTATGGGATACCTCTCAACAAAAGGATTCCTGGAGCGATCTCGGTTTTGACCTTGTAGACACAAAGGCTTTTCTATACCATTAAGCTTAGCTGAAAAAAAAATTCGCCCAACACAAACTCCTGACCGTGTTGATGTGCAAACCACTTTGAATTTTTAATTTTCAGTAATTCGAGAAATTTTGAAAAATTTCAAAAGCATAAATTACGCTTTAAATTCGGGTTGCACATTTCCCTGAACATGGAGTAGCGCAAACTTCGAAATGACTTCGAATTTTCGCAAAAATAGAGATATCATACAAACCAAGGATGGGAATCGGAATCGGTATCCGAATCGGAATCGGAATTATATTAGAAAATTTGAAGATTTTAATTCATATTGGAATCCCAAATAATTCCCAGGAAGTATTTTAATTCAAAATTGCATTCAAAATAATTTTTGGAATCGGAATTGGTATTCAAAAAATTTTTACTGAATTCCGATTAAAATAAAGTTTTGTTTTCAAGGGCACATTCTCATTTTTCAGTGTACATACATAAATATAAATTTAAAATTGTCGCAATTTTTACTTACAACTAAAATAAAGGCGAATTATTAGCACTTGTCAGAGGCTTTTAACGGTTGTGCTCAAAACTATTGTTTGTCCTACAATTTAATTACTCAAGTAATTTAAATTGTTGATAATAAAGATTTTTTTAGGTAACTAAAGATTTTTTTGGGTAACTCAAGATTTTTTTAGGTAACTAAAGATTTTTTTAGGTAACTAAAGATTTTTTTGGGTAACTAAAGATTTTTAGGTAACTAAAGATTTTTTTAGGTAACTAAAGATTTTTTTGGGTAACTACAAATGGGCCAAAAGACAATTAGTAAATTTGGAGTTCAAGTCTCAAGTATCCGTTGAATGTATTTTTCAACACTTAAATTGATACTTAATGACCTGCGGGGGAAACTAGCTTCCCAAAACATTGATGATATCATGTTTCTAAGGTTGAATTTTTTCCGTAATTAAATTCTTTGTATTTTCAGTACACTAGCAGTATTCAAATAAATATTCAAATCGGAATTCATAATGAACGAATACTCGAGAATATTTAAATCCGTGTTAGAATTCATATTTTTCAGTATTCCTATAGGTATTTTAAATCGGAATTCTTCGCCTTGAATATTTTAATTCGAATTTAAATTCATATTTTTCCGATTTCCCATCCTTGATACAAACTGGGATTGCATTTTAAACTTCACTTCAACATTTCAGCAGGGGTGTACGCATACCAGTTCAAATTCTTCAGTTTCTAAGAACTTCGGATTAGTTTATGAAAGAAATTCGCTCCTAAAAAAGCAAGTTACGCTACCACAACAAGCTGTGAAATTAATTTACATTTATACTCATGTCAAACGCATACGACGTCTACCGCTTCGCTCATTGAGCTGTCGGTCAACCGATTGCAATTTACGATTTTTTATATTTCGCCGACTTCTGACAAAAAAAAGATTTTTTATGGGATTTAGCTCGAGACATTTTATGCCAGACGGTGAGACATAAACCAAAACTTTTGCGCCTGTTGGAGGCATAAATTCAGGGGGCAGGTATACAGGGCCGACGTAACGAATTTTTGTCAGGGTCAAGGGAAGTAGAATATATTCTACTTCCCTTGGTCAGGGTGGTACAAAAATGGTGGTGTGGGGGAAAATGATTTTAATAATAGGTGCGATCACGCAGATGTGGAGCAGCTGAGTTTATCAATAAAATGCGAACCTGGAGGATGGCTGGACCCCTTACTTAGTGTAGTTTGATATATAAGGCTGGGATTGTGTGATTGGGTTAGAGATTGGTGCATAAACGATTTCCCCTCCAATTGAATGAAATTTGTAATAATAAGAGGAAGTCATGAATGTACTGTCGAATCAACTTGAAAGTTTCATTAAGCAAGTTGAGAACACGCGAGCTAGCTCTGACCTCCGAGCCGCTGCTTGGATTATTCTGCGAGAGTGGTAAATTTATGAAATAATCCATGGCAATTGTTTTGTACATAATAAGTGTACCCTTACAATTAGTAAGTACTCTATGACATGACGTTCAGTTAAGGGTTTCTTATGTGCGTCATGTCATAGAGTACTTCCTGAGGGTACCCTTACAAACTTACAATATACAATACAAAACAATTGCCATCAATTCTTTCACGAAATTACCACTCTCGTACAATACCCAATGAGCGGTACGGAGGAGAGCAGAGCTAGCTCACCGTCTTAATTGTTAAATGAAACTTCTAAGCTGAATTGGCAGTACTCTATACTTCCCTCTGCCTTTCTTTCGTTTACATCCTCTGCATTACTACTGTCACATGGTAATGAGTGCAACTCGCCGTACGTGCCCATCTATGTTTGGAGGTATGTGTCAATGTACGGATCTAAACTCGGCGGCAACATGCACGCAAGTTTTAGTCATACATTGAGCCTACCGCTCAGCAGGCCTTTATTATTGTCTTGTATCATTACGAATTACGCGGGGCCTGAAACAAACCCTGGCGTTTAATACAGACTCGTACTTACTGACCTCATGAATAACATTGTTTGAACTCCGTTCGCACTGGACTTAAACTTCTGTTTCAAAGAATTATAAAGGAATGAGGAACTTTGAAATTGTTCGATTCAATTTGTATAGCAGATTATTTTTCCAGATTTGCTAAATACTTGCTTCAATAATCTAGTCCAGTGGGGATGATGGGGGGACAGGGGCAACCGTGAGTAAAGTAGGAATTTTTAAAAGTCCCACATTTAACAATTTTTATTCCCGTACATAGTGCTGTAATATGTTCGTTTTGTTTTCTTTTGTTCTCTTCGGAAATGAACAAAAGTAGAACAATTATCCGAGTTTTGTTTTGTTCACCGAGTTTTGTTTTGTTTTTTGAACAATCCGTATTTTTCAAAAACAATCCATATTGTTTTGTTCTACTGATGTAGAAGATATTCGTTTGTAAAACTGATTGTTGTATATTAGTACTAGAGCATGTAGAAGTTAATTGGTGTAAATTTGGTCCGCGCACGAAGGACGTTAAAACCAAAAAACGGTCTTTAACTAATTTTAAACGGATCTGCTTTACAACTCTTATTTAATACATTCATTAAGGCTTTTGTTGATAGTTTCTAGGGTTGTATTAAGGCGTAATGTAATTACATGCATCCACAAGACCTGTAATGACCGTATATATAGACATAATATATCAACAAACAATTGTGGTGGGGTTTACCTAGTGCTACCGATACGCATCGTTTTGGGTTCGACCGATGCCTTGATTGAATTAATAACCTGTAGGTATTGTTCTTTTGGAATGCTTAGGTCTCTTTTATTTATTTCTTAGTAGACATTCTTAGTTACACGTTGTTCAATAACTGTAGATTGGTCTTAAGCATCTGTAAATAGTGCAAAGATTTTGTTGAACTTACATAATCCCAGCGGTTCAAAGCATAAATGATAGGTGCACATATAAATAAAACCGTGCACTTCAATAGCTCCAAATGATCATTATGATGTTATTTGAGATTCATTATAAAGTGTATATAAGGGTCTACTAATAGCCCACCAAGGTCAAATTAAGGTCATGGGAATAAATTCTTGTGACCCATCGACAAATGAGGCAATGAAACTTCTTGTACCCCACTGAGGTCCAATTAAGGTTATGGAATTTCTTGTGACCCACTGAGGTCAATTTGAGGTCATGAAACTTTTTATGGATCACTGAGGTCAATTTGAGGTCATGTTACTATCTGTGACTCAATACTGTAAGATCAATTTGATATCATGTTGCTATTTGTGACTCACTCAGGACAATTTGAGGCCATGTTGTTATTTGTGACTCACTCATCAGGTCAATTTGAGGTCATGTTGTTATTTGTGACTCACTAAGATCAATTTGAGATCATGTTATTTTTGGGCACTTTTTCAAACTCAAAGTTTGAAAAAGATATTACCCGCTGTCGTGGTGGTTTGTTTGTTTGTTATAGTTTTGTTTTATCTTATCGCGGTTTTGTTTTGTTCTAGTTTTGTTTTTTCGGAAACGGACTTTGTTTGTTTTGTTTTGCTCAAAAAACAATAACTGAACAAAAGAACAAACAAAACGCGAACAATATTACAGCACTACCCGTACACATTTCTTTGGAGAAAATGTCTCGAAACTCCATTTTGAGAAATTTGACGGGCTTTTCACTGACAACTGTGAGCTATCTCGCAAGTCCCTTCAGACAGCGGTAAGAATTTATGACCGTATCATTCTTTCCAAAGCAAATCTAATCGTTGTAAAAATATTTCAACACACTGGACTGGGAACAAATTTCATGGGGATTCATGCGAATGCTAAACAACAGCGGATCAACCCACGCAAGTACTTCCTGTCGCAATAGTTATGTTTTGATCAAAGTAAAAGAAACAAGCGTTTAGAATATGTGTACACATGTCACACATGTACCTGTTAGGAGAAGAAAATAAGAAGAACCTCTCGGCATACAAGTTACTGGAATGTAAATAAAGCAAAAATAAATATTATAATTCACCCTATGAAGATTAATCTTCTATTATGTCACATACAGGATTACAGGACGATGGCAAGAGAGGCAAAATGCTCGTAGAGGCAAAATGGTCTGTGCTGTACAAAATCATGCGCATATATTCCAGTTTGCCTCGTCAGCAACGATATATTCTTAATTTACCTTGACCAACCCGTTAGCCCAAAACAAATTTTTAAACTCCATTTCGTCAAATCGCTTAACCAATTGAAGTTTTCAGATTATTCGTCAATCTCCTAATCCAACCCAATTTTTGGAACTCAATCACTTAATCCATTAATCCAACCCAGATTTTTGGAACTCAATAGTTTAATCCGCTAATCCAATTCGAATTTTCAGATTTTTATTGTTTAATTCGTTAATCCAATCAAATTTTGTAATTTTATGTTCAATCCATTAATCCAAGTCCAGATTTTGAACTTTTAATTGGCTAATCCCTTAATGCAAATCTAGACTTTGGACTTTTTTACCGTTGAATCCCTCCATCCCATCCGAATAATCGGAATTTGTCTCATTAATCCCTTAATCCAACAGGTAACCCGAATTTCATTAACCCGGTCCCCCCATTTCCCATCCCTGGTCACAAATTATGACATGCTTGACCCAGCTTATTGAAATAGTCATTCTACAACTCACAATCCCTAAAAAACAATAGTCTTTTTTGTGTGCCAATAAAACTTCAGAATGCTCTAAAACTGGAGTTGTGAGTGCGCCTAACAGCAACCTCTGCCTCTTCGTTACATATAATTTGAGTCTTAACTCTACATCATTCATTAATCCCAAAAATTTCCAAAATCAGAACTCTCTGATTGTGAGTGGATAGAGTGTAAGGCCGAGTGCGAGGCATGGTCTCCATTTGTGTTTCTCCGCCCAGGTATGATCCCTAATTCCAAAAAAGGCGGGAACGGATTTTGAAGCACCTCATAAATAATAAAGGTTTAATGTGCACTTTACTGCTTACTACTTACACCTTATTACTACACTACACCTACTAAGTACAAGAATCAAAGTTTACTTTACTATTAATTATTAATTGTTAATTGATTTAGTCTTTTATTCAGTTATTGCCATTGTAGTTGTGTTCCTTCCCTTTTTGATACGCTGTCAATCCTGGATTTGTATCATAAGAACTACTACCTAATTTTTATTATGTTTAAGCGGCAGTACAAATAATTTTTAACTCGTCACAAATAATTCGTGGTCCGAGATAAGCCCGAACCTGTGATCTCAGTAGGAACAGTCTTACTTCAAATAGAAAGTACAAAGCAAAAGAATTCCGTCTATCCCTGAGTGCTCATCATCATCATGTTTGTACACATGTAATAATTATTACGGGAAAAAGTGTAGTGAATTTGCACTTGATCTACTTCGTGTAAAACATTTTTCTTTCAAGTCCATCCAATCTTTCATACCTGGTAGCAAAAGATGAGGACGTGAAAAAAAAATGAAGTTCCTCTTTTAAAACTGAACTATTATGCAAATGGATGTACAAGGCAAGTTGGAAAAACCAGTATTATTCTGCTTAAAAGGAAATTCCCAGAAGTGTAATTGACGGTGACTGTGGAGTTATAGTTGTAAAATGTAAGGATATTTATCTTTTGATTTTGATTTTTTTTTTATTATTATTTATACTGCCTTTGGAGAAATGTCTAGTTTAGTGAGACGAGTGGGGCTCACTGGTCCTCCTCATATGCTCCATCGGGCAGTCAATAGTACTGCATGACTACTGGTAATGATAAGGGAAATTGGGTATTGTTCTCCTTACAAGCATGTAGTTGCGGAACACTTGATCATCTGTTGACCACAGGTGGTTTTCTATCCCTGTTTTGTCATGTGAAATTATCAATCATTAATTATCTCAAGATTGATGAAGCAGCCTTCAACTGGAATCTTACTCCTACCCTTTTCATATGGAGCACAGGTAATGGCTCAAGGTATAGCACTTACGTTACCTATATATCAGCAGGATGGTCAATACCCATTGCCCCTATGGACTCCAAGATCTAAGCATGAGACAGAAATTTTAGGTAATTATATTTTCTTGTGAACTACTGGTATCTTTTTAAGAAAGCAATCTATCAACAACTATTACGAAAGTTATGATTAGAAATCAATTCAGTAAGATATTAGGCATTGGAACTTATTGTTAGGCTCCAGTATTAGGCCAGTATTCAGAAGCTTCCCAAAACCACCATTGTCATTTTTCAAATCTTCCAGTAGATACTTGAGTATTATTGCTTCGTGCAAGTCTGGAAGTAGATTATTTTGGTTTTAAGTTTTGAACATTTTTGAATCACAAGATCCTCGATGTTGCATTTCAAGTTGACTACTAAAAGTAATCATATCGCGCGGACTTAAATCTGGAGAGTTTCCAGGCCATTCGGATGTCACATTAGTCATATTTCATTGTTGTCCCGGGATGACATTCTGAATCCCGCTGTACAGGACGTACAGGTGCAGGAAGTCTTCCCGGTCAATAATTTCAAGAAATTCCACAACCATATCTTATCCTTACAGTTCCTTGAGTTAAGTATGGACCGGAGTGTTGGCGGAGTAGCGGCTGCTCTTCAGTGACACTCCTCTTATTTTTGACTTAATTTAGAAAATCGCTCGTAACTTGTATCTTAATTAAATGATTGCTTTGAAAAAGTACCAATTCACAGTAAAATAATAAATAATAGGAAATATAATTACCTTTTATATTCAGGATGGATGTGTTGATCAGGGAGAACACAGGAGGGGAAAGGTAGTTGACAACCCTGTACCTGTTACCCCTTTATAATTGTATGTACATACGTGTTCCTCGTTCCCACAACTCCTTACTCTTGAAGTTTGAAGACACAATGTTCCATACAGTTCAAAAAATTCTACGTGGAACCCCCTCAAGAGTCTACTCTTTGCCATATATAAATGTAGCTTGTAGTACGGAACCACATCAGGATCCAATTAAATGAGAAAGAGTATAAAATATCTCTCATAAATTTATAGTTTCATGCTCAAACCTGACTTGAGAATAGCTTGATACAGAATTATGCTTGAGAGAGCTCGATAAGTAGGATAACATTCAAAAGGCAATGTTCGTCATCTCGGGGAGTTAACATGGTAAAAAAGAGTGCCGGCTTGTAAGTTTATACGAACAATTTCTGTCTGCTCTGCAATGGGAATTGATCTCCAGAGGAGTCTTCCCTCTCTCTCTCTCACTCTCTCTGTTATCCCAAGCAAAGATGAGAACTGTAGGCTGTATCAAGTAGGAGTTGACTGGACCTGTCCACTTTTGAATTCTGAATTTGACTTTGGCATCCTTTTGTCTGTCCGTCCGCTCTCTCTCTCTCTCTCTCTCTATCTGTTCACTAACCTTTTTTTTAGTAAGTTTACTTATAATGTTGTATTTACGTGGTACTGGGGTATGTACCTAGTATACTGGAGATGGTGTCTCTGGTTTACATCTTCAGACAGGATAAATCTATCTCGGTATGTGAATGCCAAGAGCTACGAGTCTCGCTCAAGGTGGGAGAAGTGGGTAGGGAGTTGGCTGGACGATAATAATATTTCCTCACGTTCCAAATCAAATGCATACACCTTGTTAACATTACTTGATCTATTCTGATTCTGCTCTCTCTCTCTCTCTCGTCCCTCTCTCACTTGCTACATAGGCTCTTCCTTTAAAACCAACCTGGCTCACTCAGCCTGGACTATCCGGAGGAGTGAGAAAAGATGAGAAAAATCCATATAAATTAAAATTATCCGACATAACTTGCTCTCGTGCTCATTTGTTCAGTCACGCAGGTAGGGTGCACTTGGTCAGGTTTCCTCCGTCCGCCGAGGCGCCTTCGTCCAACACATTCTTTCAAATCAAATCCCATTATTACCTCCAGCTCCAGCTCCTCACCATTTCTTCCATTTTCGTTCGCCACATATTATGCCTATACTTAATCAATTACCCCAATCTCCACTATTTCCCCATGTTTTCACCTAGCACGTTATACTCTTCCTTTAATCATTCTTTCATTACTGTTTGATCTGAGGGAAGGACTAATAATAAGCACGGGAAAGGATTTCCCATACATGTGCCCTACAGACTACTAGGCTCATGTACGCACGCATGTACATATGCTTATGCACAGTCCCAAATACCTCTGTGTTTTCTTCTGCAGGTCCAGCAATATCTATCTATACAGACCTGCAAGTACTCTGTATACTCCTTCTTGTACATATCTACAGATATACTTTTATGAAATGAACTCATTACTATACATTTGATGTCCGCAGAAACTCAAACTGGTGTAGTCATAATTATGTAAATACAGGGGAACATGCATAAAGCTAAGCATGTCTACATACATACATACGTGGATACCTTGAAGCACAAGGATAAACAGAAGCTGATGTGTTTGTTTTGCATAGACTTGTTGAACCCATATAGATGATTTGAAAGGACTTATTTAATAATGAGCGAAATTCTGAACCCAGGTAACTGTCGAATGTGTCTGCATTAGTATTTCCATATATGAGATGAAGCATATAGACAGGGATATTCTCGTTAGAAATCGTACCCTCGTTGGCTGAAGATTGACAGGAGCTGCATCCAGGAATGTTGCCTTGAGCAGACATGCAACTGTCTGTTGGAATGCTAACAACTTGGATGCTGGTCTAATAAATCATTTCAGCCCTTATTTCAGGATCGGATCATCATCACCATGCTGACCTCGAAGGAATCACTAGGGCCAGGTTTTCAAATCTGCGATTTCAAAGCTAGCATTCAGAATATAGGCACATTATGTGCCTCAATAATATAATTATGTGTAACTATAAGTTGGGGTCTGTATTTCTACTGAGAATCAGTGCTTGTCATACTAAATTCCATGCATACACTGCCTATAATGCCTCTCTGAACTAATGTATTAGGTTTCTACTGTATTCTAAGTGTGCTAACTTATAGCTCAGCTCAGTTGACGCTGCTCCAGGAGGCATAGTATCTCTACTAATAATTACTCGTAGTATCGTCACTGTTCCCTTTGTTATGTAAACAGTTGTTATCGCTCTTAAGTTTCATTAGGCTTGATCAACCATCCTGAACAGAAATTCTCAAGGTAGTGCAAATGCATGTGCAAATGTTTGAATTACTGACTTAAGTAGCTGGTCATATGTGAATGTGTGCATATGTAACAGGTAACAACGAGCTTTTTGTCTGTTTGTACTTTGCACGTTTACACTCACTTGAGTACCTACTATAGGGGCTAGTCACTTGTCTATCTATATATTGTCATGCCTGGGATCCAGATGTATCTATATGTAAATCAAGCCATCCTTCAAGATTTCATGTCATCATCCCTTTTCGATGGTGTTTTATCCTCAGTCAACTTGAGTAGATCTGATTGTGTTACACAATTTGTTTAGCGTCAAGAAGATGACAAGCATGTAGATTTATGGGGAGAGTTCGGCTGCTGTACATCACTACCATAGTTTGGATTCTGTTGTTGTATCTGTTACAAATAATATAGATCATTATCTGTTAGGTATCTCCTGTGTAGTTGAGTGGGAAGAGGTACATCCTAAAATATCTAGTATATGTGCATGGTCCAATTGGTAACAATTGTACCTGGTAAGAGTTCCTTTATAGGACTTGAATTACTTGAGGACATACCCGGAAGTTTCCATACGGTCGAGATTCCTATCTCTATCACGGATCCCGCGCAATTTATAGGGAACGTTAAATGCATTCCTCCGCATCCTTTATGATAAAAGACGCATTACATGCAAAGGAAGAAGTGCGTGTGTGTTTTTTTATTTAGTGAGTGGATACTTCCAAAGGATGAGTGTGAGTATGCATATGATGAGTCTTTTCTCGAGCAGATGGTCAAATACGGAGGAAAATGTAAATGAATTGTATTGAATTTTTGGTATGTGGGTGTTAAGCAGTTTGTGTTATAGCCTTATATACATTTTCCCCATCTTCCTCGCTCGGAGGAAACCTCGTGTGGTATAAGAATTATGAATAATTTAGTATTTGGCAATTGTGCGAAACCATCCAACTGTAAAAATTTATTGTAATGCACACGGCCCAGTCTTCTTTTTTTTTCGTCCATCCGAGGGTGTACATAAGTACGTACTACGTACATGTGGGAAGATGAGGACTTGAGGTGAGAATTGAATTTCATCCTTTCATCTTCCTCACATTATTTATATTCCGTATTCCCTCTTTTGTGATATAATACTTTTGGTGGAGAGTGAATTTTCAAAAGTTCAATTCAAATTGTAATTTTTAAATCAAATGAAGAGCCCCGGGAGGAGACTTAAACTTCTCTCTCGTCTTAGTTATATATATTTTTTTGTCTTCCTCTTTAGCCCCTCTCACATTCTTTGCCATGTCACAAGTGGTTACCTACACGCAGTCAGACTTGCATGCTTTCAGTCTCTACACCCTCCAATGTCTTTAGAATATATACCCCCACCATGATTTATTTTCAAATTTCAATTATTCAACATGTCCAATTGTGACGCTGGGATTTAGAAATGCTTGTGCATGCCACCATATGAGTGATGACTTTGGATTTTCAAGCGTGCGAATTTTCATTTATTAAATTCGAGAGCCTTGCTACATAGGCACTTGAACGTGAGAAGAAGATGGAGTGCTTTTATTCATAGCTTTATCATCCATCCCTTCTTTCTCTGCTCCGTGGCATCCCTTTGTCTCTGTGACTTCATCAATGCTTTCCTTTCATTAACTAGCATATTATGACTGGGACTATTAAAGACTATGTTTTATGGCGGAATTTCCACCTCCGGCCAGAATTTTATCACATTTTCATAATTTGATTCATAGTTCCACTCACACAACGAGGGCAGTGTCAGTGTCCACAAGATTTACAAAAAAAAAAAAATCTGTTGTCTTTATTGTCCATTTACCCTTGTCGTGACGCTGAGTGATTCGGAAATACATATTTCATATCAACATGCAAATTATAGTAAATATATACCGGTAGTAGTTCTGACGTCGGGATTCACTGAACCCTAATAAGATTATGAAATGGGATAAACAGTTTCTTCCTTAAAGTATAGCACTGTCTGTAAGTTACCCGTAAACACCCTTCTTCCCAGAGCTAGTACTCCATTTGAGTGGTGAGGATACATGAGGAGCGTATAATGGGACCTGGAAGTTTCTAAGTATTAGTGTGACTTTTGAATGTTTAGCCCGTTAGTGCGAAGTTGATTTAATTGCATGATTGAGAGATATGAAGAGGGCAAATTTTCACACGAAAATATTTCCTCCATATGGTTACAGATATTTCATCATAAATAAACGAGGGTAGTGACAGACTTACTACACCACTACTACATTACACTACACTACACTACACTACTACAACCAGCCTTAGGAAAAGGAAAGGCTTATTGGACTTGATTCAAGTTGACGTGTGTGAATACAGTGAATTCACTTGTACATATTTAGTCCTATTGAACGTTCAAGAGAAGGGTTCTTTGCAAAATAGTCTCTTGAGACTGACAGACGATATTGATGAAGACAAAAAGAAGTGAGTGGGAATCATTACTAAGAATCCGCTTTGCTCACTACTTGACTCTATATAGATATGAATTATATGTAATTACATTCTATGTATGTATTATGGTCCGACTCTCTTGGGAAAAGTAGAATAGGTTCTGTCAGGCTGCTATGTAGTACAGATAGTTAATTTACACTGGAGATGATAGAAAATAAGTTTGTTGGTGCCAACTGACAACTTGGTGGAGGAGCGATCTCAATAATAATCATAATAATAATTCTTGGAAATGAAGCCTGTGTCTGTGTCATTTATTATAACATGTCCACTTCTTTCAAGTATCCCTCTTTGAAGATTTAGGAGTCGGAGACTCCTGCACTTATTGTTAGTACTTACGACCATAATTTATGTAATTACTTGGGGCACTTATTCCAGTCTCTGAAATGAGATTAGTAACTGAAGAAGTTTGATCATTAGTGATGAGGGTACTCTGTCGGCTAAAATACTTTGTATTATGATCCTTGCTGTTTTTTTTGTGACTTGAAAACCCGGAGACAGGCAGAGGGCAATAGAAGAGAGAGAGAGAGAGAGAGAGAGAGAGAGAGAGAGAGAGAGAGAGAGAGAGAGAGAGAGAGAGAGAAAGGGTCTGAGAGAGCTTTACAAGATGTAGAAGAGGTAAAATGTGGATAAAACCAGAAGTTGATTTAGTTTCTGGAATTTGATTTGGAACAAGGATTAATGTTAATTCTGGGAGACAAGAAAATCGTAGGAAGCCACTTGATGATGCAGATTTTTTTTACTAACTTGTAAACGTTAGTTGTGATGTTGTTATCTGCCCTTTATATATTTGAATTTGAATTGCATACACAAGTAAATTTTCCCATGGCTTTTTAAGTAGAATTCCTGATGGAGGTAGTTGGCTGCGTGTTCAAGAGTCCTAGTACGAGTTATTGTTATATAGTTAATTATATGTATATAGGTACTTGTACAGTCCTACATGACTAGTAGGACTCACTGATTGTGAGGAGAGACTCTATACTACATGTGAGAGAAGAAGTGAATCGTTTGTTGTTGTTGTTGTTATATAGTGTAAAGTGAAGAAGTGGCTTGCAACCTGTTGATCTAAAATCCCTGCTGAGTTTGTTTCTAGAGTTTGTGACAGCGACAAGGCGGAGAACAGGATTGTTTGTCACTCAAAGATCAACATACTTGAGAGAAATTGCTATCATTCCTAATATCTTTCTCTCTCTCTCTCTCTCTCCCTCTCTCGCTCTCTTGTACGCACAGCAGTCTACTGTATTGCAAACCTAGCATTCCTGTTTCCATATTATTCTAATTGTAAATCCCATTTTTTTCATATTCTCATCATATTTGATTTTTCCTGGTTTTTTTTCTCTGTCTCCCATATCTTATCATCCTTCACCCCCCCTTCTTCTTGGTATCTATTTCTTTTGGATTTTGAATGATGAATTGTCTTTTGGAAAAATTGTTATTTTTTTTGTATGTTTCTGCGTCTATCTTTTTTTGGCTTGATTTATGCTCCGAACAAGTTCACACAGGTTAGCTTCATCTTCATCAATACGTCCCTGAAAAGTTCACACGTCACTGAAGGCAAATGGGCTGAAGAATTTGAGTGTCTTCAGCCTGTTCCAAGTGTTTATTTATTTTCTGAGTCATTTCCAAAAGAAATATTTTATGATTCTTTTTTTTTTCGCCCCCTCCTCACAAATTCCATTGGTCGGGAAAATTCATTGCAGGTATTAATCTCGGGATGAGAAGTGAGACACTTTTTATTACAGCTTTGGTGGTGGGGGTTTCTGAGTGGTTTCTATTTATCTACCAGGATTTCTGATGTAATTGTCGTATTCATTAATAATGTTACGGATACTGACGGATTCGAGTGGACTACTTCATCCTATATCTGTAGTTACTTGACTCTGGGAATTGAAGTGAGCATTGCTCCCGCAGAGATTTGGAGGTGAAGGAAGGCGTGACAGGAATTTAATCTCTGTGATTTTTCTCAATGGAAAAGTTGGAGTTGATAATCGCTGTGTCATTGCGGCTGTCATCTTTATTGTTTGATATAGGGATCTCATCATCATTATCGCAATGTTAATACAAGATCACACTATTTCTTGTACAATTTTCTAAGGACTAAGGACCAGGAGTGAGGAGTCTCATGGAAACAACGACAACTTTGTCATTTCCTTCTCCAGCCTTTGTAACCCTTTCACTTGCTCAAGTTCCATCTTACAGTTCTATATAAATCATTGGAGACATAATTACTGGATTGCTAAAAGGCATAGCGACAGTAATTGATAATCCCTCCTTAGTCCAGTATCCAAATGAATTTATCCAAAGGGATACATAATTATTCCTGATGAACCACAAAGTTCTCTGCTCCAAGTTTAAGGACTAATTAAAATAAAACCACGCTATTTGTTTGCAATAATGTAATGCTACGTTTTTCGTGTAGGCTATATAGGCTTCGAATTCTGGTCTGAAGATGCCGCCTTGCTTGTCATGCTGATGATGATCGAGGGCTGTATTTCCTTTTCCCTGATCTTTGTATTACAGTACTTTGGGATTCACTCCTCACTGCTCACTTCCACTGACTTTGTTGTTATTAGGTTCTCTCTATCTGTGCTATGCGTAATTATCTACAAGTAAATATATCCAGATGTGTACATTCAGATTTTCTGACACTGTAGTTTTGTCTGTATTTGGTCTTTGAAGCTTGAATGTGTATTGCTAGTAGTTGTACACACCAAACTAAAGGATAGCTTACAAGAAAAGGTATTTGCCTTTTCCCCCTTAGGGAGTTTTAGACTCATTTATTGTACTTGTATAGAGTACGGTGCAGGTTATCAATGCATGTATGTATGTAGATACTGGAAGTTACCTCATCCCCTCACGTGGTCTAAGATCTGTACGGCTATAAGGATTTGGTGTAGATATGTGCGTATGTGTATGTGATTATTGTAATATGCTTTGTAACAAGCCCAGACTCTGTGCAGTGTGTGTGTGTGTGTGTGTGTATGTGTGTAGCTCTCAGACACACGTTTTATTTCGTACAGTGTGCTTTCCTTCCTTTCTGTTCCTGAGAAGCAACCCAGCCGTTCTTCGTCTTGAAATACTGTGCTTGCCATGGACGTAAGGTACGTACAGTGTGGTACTACAGCAAGAACGAGATATAATTATACTAGAGGGCTGGGAATAACTACGCTTTTAGTGTATGTGGACGATGAGGGTTGTATTTTTCTCCGTTGAAACTGTTCCAGCACACTCATGCATGGTCAATAGTCAGAGTTCCTAAGTGTGTAAAAGCGTTTTTTTTTCTCATCCCTCTCAGTATTTTTTCCTCCGACATTTTATTTCAGGTGGATGAATGGGAAGATAAGGAATGAGGGTGGAATGGTCATTCCATGCATTGTAATCCGTCCGTATTTAAATTCATTCTTATTTTCGGATCATCTTCGTTTCAGATATGCTGGAGTGAGTGGGGTTTTGAAGTCTCATTGTTACTTGGAGTTATTTTTGGAATTTCTATCTGAGCTAGAAGGATTTTAGTACGTTGTTTTTTTTTTTGCAATATTTTTTTTTTTGCAAAAGTAGACACTTCTCTACGCTCTTTGATTTGATAACGCCCGCTGTCATAACCAAGTGTCACCGGGGATTATGAAACGGTAATTTGGACTGATTTTTATGCACTTGGTTACAGCTTGCAGCTGGTTTCTGACAATTTTTTCCAGGAAAGAAACATGTACTAGATATGAAAGTGTGTATGCATGCATGTCGGACTATGTTTTCCGAGGGGGGTTGGGGTTGGTAAGGTAAGCTAAGGACTTATGGTTGCATGAGGTGCGTACTTGTAAATTGCTGGGTTATGTTATAGGTTCCTGGCTATAAGTAATATACAGATTTAACATGGTATAGTTTGGTCCTGTAACATGGATGTATATGTAGATACAGTGTTTGCATAGATTTTCGGTGTAAGGCTGAATGAGTCTTTATACGCTGAACTGTAAGCATGTACTGCATGTAGCCATTGCATGCACTTGGCCATCGGTTTCATTTTTGGACTTGATGAGGTTCTCTGCCAGAGGAAACAACTGAGAATAGGAAATTTTGAGGAGATGCAAGATAGGGAGAGAGAGAGAGAGAGAGAGAGAGAAAACTAGAGAGAGGGTGTGTGTGAGTTGCAAGTTATGGAGTCACGACAGCTCCAAGCGATTCCATACAACCAAAACCAAGTGTTTTTCTATGAGGCCACTTTTATATCGAACCTCCGCGGTCTTGAGCCTTTTCTTATACAATATATTATTCTCTATCCTTCGTCTTCTTCATCTGCTTCGTCTTGAGGAGCAGGCTGCTGGTACTAGCCACATTGGAAATGTTCTCATCTTAGACATCGCTCTGGCTCTGACTTTTGCTGAAGATTTTTCCCTTGCTCACATTTTTCACTCCGTCAGTCTTGTGTGGGGTTCATACGGGGATGCATCCTCAAATGTATTTCTCTCTATCTCACTCTCTCTCCATCATCCCTTCTTTTTCTCGGGCGTTGTTGTTGTCGTACCAGTTGTAACACACGCTGAACAATACTATTTGAGAGCACGTTGCTCCAATGTACATGTGAAGGACTGTATACAGGGATTTGTAAGGAGTACATAAGTATCGGAGGGGGGAAAAAATTGAACGATGGGTTCCTTCCAACAACGTGAACAACACTGTTTTTTTGTATTATTTGATTTTGGAAACTGAAACATTTTTTGACTCTTGTGTCTTCATGTGTAGCTTATCTATGAAGCTTGACAGTTGAGTTTCAAGCCCATGTAATTACATAAGTATAATTTTCAAGCCCATATAGTACTAGGGAAGGAGGAGTGAGTGTAAAAAGTGCTCCGTTTGTGTATTTAAGGATTATACGGTAAAGCTACGAGGATTTAAGTGCTCTTACATTGTAAACTTGAGAACTAAATAAACTCCTGTCGGGTTACTGGGTTTTTACATTGCAGACTCTCTCCCTGATACAAATTACACTGTTATGTAGAAAGAGTTGGTTAGTTTTTCAAAGGACTTGTGTCTCTTCCTTGGAGGCAATCCTCGGAGGAATTATTCTTCTTTTTGCTATTGGCAATCCCAGGTTGCACATGCCGCCTCAAGTATTATAATCACAACGTGTGGATAGTCTGTCTGTATACTTGGTGACTTACAAATTGCATGTGCATCTGTCGCCCGAACCATGCTTGGCAGGTGTGTGCGTGCTGGATCTTGATCTTTACTTTTAACCAGGACCTATATATACAGTAGTGTCATTATTTTCATTGTTTGCCAATGATCTGTGTCAACTTTGAGACCGGTGGTGGTTGCTGCTGGTGAAATAATCCGTGTGGTAAATAACCCTCGCCTCAGGTTTGTACACACTCATCAAATCCTTATCTTTCATTTCTTTAAGAAACAGTTGTGTCAATGTCAATACCATTCACCTGCACACACATAGCAGTGTGCACTGTGCACTCTTCAGTCTGGCATCAAATGTTGATGCATATGTACATAAATATCTACATACGTACGCACATGAGTATCAATGCATAATTACCTGTACACGTAGGTACAATCGATACGCCTATTTCTTGACAAGGTTTTTACCCTGTACTTGTACTATTGACTTATTTACTTAATAAACTAACATTCAAATTCGGCTAAGCTGTAGAATTTTATGGAGTCATATATCGTCAGTTTATATCATCGTCATTAAAATAGAATAATAAAAGTACCAAGCATGCTTTGACGTAGATATTTCAAATCCTGCCATGTGAATGTCTTTTGAATTGTATAGAATTTGTGGCTTTCTTTTGACTTTTTAAAATAAATCCAAAGGAAATCCTTGGAGTTTGATATGTTGATGCGTTCATATTTGCATTCTCCAGAAGATCGATGCTCGGAAAATTCTTTTGGGAATTACATGGGGAATACATCTTCTTTTAGCTGGTGAAAAGGAATGTGAGGTTGGAAAAGGGGGAAAATGTGCGTTTGTGTACTGTTATATCCGAGCGAGCGTGTGTGTATGTGTGTGGTTCATGTTTATGTGTGAGTGAGGAAATGACTATATAGAATTACACTCATAGAGTTTAGATTTAGTTGGATCTGAAATGGGAAGCAAGATTTATGATAATGATTACAGTATGGGACCCACTTTAGCAGTATCATTGTGGTGGTCTCGCAGTTGTTATGAAAACCCCAAGTCGAAGGTGGAGTTTCTCACTCATTTTTTTTTAAATCCCAGCCTGAAAATGCTTTGCATATGAGAGCTCCTCCTTGAAGTACCTTCCACTTCTCTTTTGGGCCCTCCAAAATTTCCCGAATCTTGAATCTTTGTCGGTGAGTTACCGTAAATTTCCTGCTGTATGCCGTCTTCCCTACGTCTGCAGTAGGTGTAAGACAAGATATTCTCTGAAAATAGTATTCTTTTTAGTAATATCTATTTCAATTGTTTTGTATAATACTGGAATATATTATAGTTTCATGTTTTAGCCCAATTTTATATTTCCTTGCTTTTGCGGGATTCCAGGAAGGGCTGTCATTTGAGGGCAGTATGGTGTCCTATTGTTTCAGTGAGATTGTTCAAAGGGAATTTCTATTTACTTGCACTTGTCTGTCGGTTCTTTTCTACTGAAGACAATGCAGTCATGGTGAGGTTGCAGTATTTGTATCTATCTCAACTCATGAGAGTAGTATATATGAACTGGCTCCTCTGTTTTTTTTTAAATTTGTCTCTGGCATCCTTTCATTCTTTGCGGTTGACAATGTTTTTTCCCCTTTTGAATCAGGGATTTTTTTTTTACTATGGCAAGGACAAATGTTTTGATGGGAACTTCTTTTCCTGTAACGTCATTTATGGGTATAGTTGGAACAAGTCCCTGTGGATTATGGGTGAAGTTCTCTAATAAGGTAATTATTTTGAGTCAAATACCCCTTACTAGGAATGTCTGGGCGTCATTAAACTGAATTATCTATAAAGAGTTGTAATTATCTATGTATACCTAAGCTTTGTAATTAATACGTTGCTTATTTAAAGGCGAGGAGATGCTAACTATATGACAGGGCCTATTCGGAAGGAAATATACAATTAATATAAGGAAAGGAATGGAAAAGCTTCTGGTTTTTAAGTCAAAGGTGTGTGTGTGTTGTGTTGTGTAAGCTACTACAACTTCTTGGCGTATCCTTGATGGCTAATATGATTTGGTGAACTGTGTCGTGTTTTTGGTACTGAGGGCCGGTTCAGTCTTCAGAATTACACGACCAGTACTTACTGACTTGTTAACGACAGTGGTAGTATATGGTGTGCAAGTATATGGTCACAGGGATATGTCCATACTACTTTTACAATATAAGTATCTACTAGTTGACGAGAGAGGTAGGAGACGGAAATCAAGAAGCTATGGTGCACTTTACTTAAACATTAGTACGGAGGAGAAAAGTAAAACTGAAAGTAAAACAAAACGCCCAGTTGTTTATCGTGGAGATAAATGGTCAAGATATGCATATTTGATATTTTAATTGTGGTCTCGTCGACAATAACCAAACATGTGAGTGTACTTTGGTTGGGTTAGTGCATAAGATCTGTATATATTGTGTGTGTGAGTATGGAAACTAGTACAATGTTACTTGGGCTGGAGCAGGTTAGAGGGTTTCCTCGGCATCACATATTTGTGTTACATTCCTTTTACATTAGATTGCATGACTCTAATGTCTGGAGACTTTTCCCCGTAAAAATAAATCCAGTAACATTTCCTCTCCCGAAGTATAATGGAAAGTTCCAGGCTTTCCACTCTGCCTTAAAATATTTCCTGTATTTTTTTTTTGAATGCAAAGAATCTACACCCAGTGCCATCAATTAAACATAACCAGTGTGCATATCCTGGCGCCATTCCCTTCAAGACAGAATGAATGCAACCATGTTTCTCTCTCTCTCTCTCTCCCTCACTTGCTGTCTCTCTCTCTCTCTCTCTCTCTCTCTCTCTCTCTCTCTTACATACACACACTCGCTGTCTCTCTTTACAGTGAAAGGGAATTCCCCCGAAAAATGTATCGAGTGAGTTGTTGCAAGGTCTAGGTAATAATTTTTATGCTCTCTCACTCCCTTGCAGACACACTCCTGATGACTTTAACATTTCTCCCAAAAGTTTTCTTCCTCAAGGTTTTTTTTTTCCTTCTCTGAAGGAACGAATCGAAGCGTCAAAGCGTGCACAAATGAAACTTTTACTTGGGATTTGTATCTTCTGTCCCATTTCATCACAACTACGCTGGATTGCTTTTTTTTTTACCATGAACGCTCGAAATGATGATTATTTAGAGTTACTTCACAATGTAGTGTGAGTGGAGGTATTTGTTGGAGATTAATGGTAATAATGATGATAATCCTAATAATAGAAGCTTAAGTGCTAGCTAAGTGAGCAAAGAAGCGAAAAATCTTTTTTGACCCGAAAAACTCAGCAGGACTTGAGCATTGATTATGATAGGTTGAGAGTCGTGCTGGTCGTGTGGGGAAGTTCGTGCTGAGCAATGCTACAGTCTTTGTAAGTTGTATTTATTTGCACGCATGCTGGTCCTGTAGTCTGTATATTACTATTATTATTAACCGTGGTTACACAGTAGTGTGCAGGACAGGATACGTTAGAGTTGCATGGTAGGACTTGGCCATGGACAGGGATGCAGATCCATGCAAGTTTATATACTCCATTATGCTCTCCTCAAGATTATAATTATGGGATTGATGTTTGATAGTACAGTCTGGTGCATTGTCCTGTTATATTCTCATTCTCGTTGAAAACTCTATGTGTAACCTTTATTTTTAGTTGGGGGATAGGAAAGGCGTGAAATTTTTTCACGATAAAAAAAAATGTACACACACTCGTGCTCCCAAAGGGTCAAGTGTTGGTTTTGACAAATATCCATTTATTATATATACGTACGTGCAATACATAATTATACGTATGGAACTACTTATACCAACTAAAATTCCCCCCTGCTTTATAGGAATAGGGTAAATACAGTTTTTTTCATATTCCCCTTGTATTAGAAGTGTAAAGTTAGTTCATGGTGTATGTATCTATATGTAGATTACATATATACTGAGCACCATGAATTTTTATGTGATAACCTCAGACTGAAAATATAAATTTAGAATGATTCATATGATAGATGCAAGTTATTTTTTGAAAGCTAAAAGCTGACTCTTTGATCTCCGGGTACTGGGTAACCAAACGATATTTTCCTCCTTTCGTATGTTTGTATGTACGTGGAGTGGAATTCCAGGGAAATTCTAACTCATACAGGAAATACCAAGTTTTTTTTTCTCCAAAACCGACGAATGTGTAAATTTTGATGCATAAAAAGTCAAGAATTTCAAATGGTATGTCGTGTGCGAGTGTGTGTGTACACAGATGTAATTTTGTAATTTGCATGCGCGTACACACATAAGATACGCGTATACTACTACTGTCTGGGAAGAAGCGGATGAGCAGAAAATGAAAAATGGATGTAACTTGCCGCCACTGCTTTTGCTGCTGCTGCTGCTGCTGCAGTTTTTAATGACAATGAGAAAGATAGACGAGGGATAGAAAAAATTGGTATAGATTTAAGCTCTGCTTACATCCCTCCCCCCTTGTATCTAAAATGTATCTGCATTTTTTGAATATTCATCCCAAGCAGAGTTAATAAACTTAAGTATTTAGATACATATGGATATACATAAGTACATAATTATATGCACTCTGTATGAAATGTGAACTTTTCTTGTTGTTTCAATTTTTTCTCGTGAAACGTCGGCTGCATAATTTCTCGCCTTGTATTAGGACTTTGTGCTTTGGCTCCTTGTTCCAGTACTACTGACTGTACAGGCACGTCGTGGTCATTCCAGTTAAATTTCAATTTTTTTGTAACTGTTTTAGCAGGAACAGTGGATGGGTATCAAAGACGCTCTACTCTTCTGTTCTTGGTTGATACTGCCGCCGCCACTCTCTGCCCCCGGCTATTTCCTTTTCATCGTTTCCTCCGCATTCTACCAATCATTATGTATTTGCTCTTTGCTCTTCTTGTGTGTAGTGAGTAGTTACTTGCGTTTATGTGAGTTTTTGTCTGTACTAAACCAAGGAAGTACACACATAGTTTGGATGGAATTTGCACGCGGAGAGTAAACTACATACTTATGTACATAGATATGTATATATCTCTCACATCTAAATTGTAGTAGTTGTCCCTCTTGGTATTATTACGTATGACTTCCGGAATAAGTTCCTGACTGTATCAGCCTTAATTCAAAACCGCCGGAAGTAACTTTCTGAAAGCACGAACGAAGTGGAGGCGTTATTATGGACCGTGTTGAAGTTGAAACTGTACATTTCTACAGTCATCGCCTCTCTTTTAAGAAAGATATGGGATGGGATGTTAGAAAATTGTGGAATGTTGTAAGGAAAGGACCACAAGGCAAAAGATTAGGATTGACATGAGATAATTCCTGTAGTCTGTCTCTTCTTGACGCGACGCAGGCATAGAGCCGTTTCAAAAGAAATCACACTCGCCTTTGAAAAACTTGGGGGGGACCGTCATTCTGTACCTATACATACATACATACAAGTAATAGTGAGTAGAGAACAAGTGAAAACGTTTACCTTTTAAATCACTAATGGCTTTCTATATGGACCAGCGCATCTGTTGATGAATAATCTCCTGTACTGGCATTAAGCTGACCATGCTCTAATCCGACGAGAAATGCTGGTATGAAATTCCTCCTGTTTTTGAAAGCAAAAGCGACATACTGGTGTTGAAAGGTTGCCGCACAAAAACGCATCATATCATATGCAACGGACATCCTGCATTTTCAGTCCTTCAATATTTGATGCACACTTTCAATGTCCATGTACTCTCTAACATTTAGTTTAGAAAAATAAGTAGATACTTATAATGGGATAGTGTGCACTGGTACAGAAAATTCAAATTACAATCTGACAATGAGATTCCTTTCTAGTAGCTCGGGCAGGGATTAAGCGGACGGAAGGAAATGCACTGGACTGGAATTTGAGAATATTTCCTGTGGTTAGAACAGGGAGTGTTTAATTTAGAGGAGGATTGTTGTGGTTATCGAAAGTGGCTCGAAGTATTCACTTCAATTCCAGTGACACTATTATTGGGAGGAAGGATTTAAAGGGGTGTACGCTTATGGGAGTACGAAGGGTTTTTAGTATAAATTAAATCCTAGTCGTATGTACATGTCATGCGTAGATATGTAGATACGTGTATGTATGGGACCAAATGTGGCGTAGCTTTGATTCCAAAGGCTTCTTACAAGTAGTTTTTTTCCTAGATGCTTTCATTATTTTAATGGGTGGATCAAAATGTAACTTGGAATTTAGACTTTGAATTTGAGGTAATAGGGTTACTCATTTGGGTTAACGACTAGTGGTACCTGAGATAGGAAGACACTTTATAATGAAACAGAAATTCAAGAGGGTATGAGTAAAACTTTGACATTTATAATTTAGAACTCCATGTATAAATTTGGGAGCTTAAAATATGAGTCAGTGTTATTTAGTTGGGAATATACATTATGGAGGATAGGGGGAAGGAAGTAAAAGGAGAGACCTGAGGTTCTATGTGTGAGTCCAGGAAGTTGGACTAAAGGTTTAATAAGTGGGTTGATGCCCGGAGGGGAACAAGTTGTTGGTATTAATTGAGGATTCATTTCTAAGAGGTGGTTTGATAGGGAGCGATCTATGAGTTTGTTATGTGAGAATGGAGAAGAGAAAGAGAGGGGTATTAGGTGATGGGATATGAAATTTTTGTACTGTACTTAATTATATATATACTTATACATAGATATGTATAAGTATATGAGCTCTGGCTTGATATGAAATGCTAGGAGAGAGAAGCCTTGTAAGTCTTGTTGCTTGGGCCACCCGGTTGGTTGGGCCGATTACGTGGCTGGAGGATTGTAATGGAGCTGTTTAATGGGCGATATCCCTATAATTAGCTGAATAAATGTAGACGCTCTCCTTCTGGTGGTCCGTCACTCTTGGAAATTTTCTTGGTGAAATTTCATCCTCTCTTCTCCTCCCCACAATTTTATTTTATTAATCTATCTTTTCAATTTTAATCACTTTACCTCTTACCTTTGGCTTCTTCCCTGTTTCTCCCCTTTGCTCTTTCTCTCTCTCTCTCTCTCTCTCCCTCTCTCTCTCTCTCTCTCTCTCTCTCTCTCTCTCTCTCTCTCTCTCACTCATCTCTTGAATTACATTTTGAAGTATACATTGCATGGCAGCTAACACACCAACTGACCCGAGTAATTATTGGACCTCCACTGTTGATTTCATGTAACGCTCCGAGCTATGTATTTCTCTGTGCTTGTTGAAAATTTAATTGAGAATTTTTTCCTTGATACTTAAATAAATACATGGGTCCAAGTGTTGAAGAAAATCCAGGCATGCTATCATCGATCTGGTTCTGGCTCCGACTCTAATACGGCATATTATTTATTCAGTGTGTACTATTTAGGAACGTAGCATTTCAATTGATATGTTCATTTTGTATATGCATAATTATTATACTTACATCCTATGTAATCCCTTGTAATGTACAGAACCATAGATGGCGGTGAGTTAAAGAGTTTCTTTCAGGGATTTATTTGACACGCTGATTTTTTTTAAAAAGTGTAAAATGAATTCAGACATAATATCTATGTGATGTATGTAAGAGGGGATGTCCTATGATGTGTCTGTTAACATGTTACACTTGCTTATACTCATATATGATACTCTAGTAGTAGTAGTAGTAGTAGTAGTGATACTGTCTGAACCGTGTTGAGGTTTAATAATTTTCTAGGCTGTCGTCGATAATAATAATTTGTTTGGAAATCGTGATCGTGACTTCCTTAAAAATGGTTCATTTGTTTTCCCAGTAAATTGATAGTTTTTAGCAGGTGCGGCATCCTCTTTCTCTGACTCGTCAACTTGGCATTCTTTTGCAGTAATTTCCATTCATTTCAATCCTCTTTGTTGGACTGGCTCGATCCTCACCGAAATTCGTGCACTCTGATCACAGATTGCGGTTAGTATGCCTTGAGAGATGAAGCGGATCCCTGTCTTTTCTCTTTCCCGTCCATTCTTATTGGAATTGATGTTTAGTCCCTGGGAGAACAAATCAGACAGGAGTATTGATTCTTTTATGGCTTCAAATTTGCTAGGTATTATTATAAAAGTACAGCGTCAAGTATTAGTGGAAGGGCCCTTACAGTCTCTTTCTTCACCGCTCGGCTCATATCCCCAGTGCCCCTCGTTTAGTATAACAACGTCCTTAACATTTTGATTGACCGATTGATATTAAAGCCTTTGTGAGGACCGACGCCGTGAATATCCTTTTCGGCATTAACTCACTTTGACAATTTCGATAACTGCAGGTCTCATAAGAATGTTTCAAACTTTGCCGTGTGTTTAGGTATATCTATCTATCTATCTCTACGCGAATCAATCATCATATGTATATATACACAAGGAAGCTCGCGCTAAAAGAATCAATCGTATAATAGCACACGGACCTGCTATGTATGTAATTATGTATATCCAAGTATACGAAGATAATAATTATATTTATAAATTTAAAATCTATTTTACGGATGATTGTAAAACTGTCTATCAGGACCTGGGAATCAAATTGATTGGAGATGAATTACAATAGTTGAGGGATGGTTGGATCTTATACGGAGCTACTTACTATATCTATATGATATAACTATATAACTATAGTTGAGCGGGGAATTGACCGAGGACCGACGACGCTCCGTTAATGATAATTGGTTGTTGTCTCTGCAGGAGCCGCAGAGTCAGAGATGAGGTGTGGAGATGCCAATAAGTAATGAGGTGGAGATCCTCACCCCCTGCAGCTTTGGCAGATTTTGTTGACTTTATTTAAATTTCGGGATTTTATGAGGAATTCTTTTCTTCATGTGTGTATGCATGTAAGTAGATATACATATGTATTCCCTGTCCCTGTAAACTCTCATGCTAATATGTAGCTATGTATAGATATAGAGAGCTGAACCTTCAAACAGGAGTTGTTCAATGGATGGAATGAATATTGTGGAATGCGTATGTTGGATTTGTTGAGTGTGTATTTAGATAGATACTTGTAGTACCTGCATGTGTGTGCACATCTGTAATAATTACTGGTGGATATGTACTTGTTAAAAATTTAATAATTAGCGGACAGGCAAAGGGAAAAGCCCATCTTTGGACATGGGCCAGATGAGATCATTCCGGGCACATGCAAAAGAGCTCTCGACTACTCGCATGTCAGCTCAGTGCACACAGGGATCATTTATTTTCTGAGGAGGGAAGTTACGGAGCTGATGCATATTTATGCAAAAATTGTGTAAACTGTCGTTGCATGATGAGGAGCTATTCAAGAGGTATATATGTTTATTGTTAATAAAGGTAGACAGACTGGTGAGGATATTCGCTATATTAGTTTACCATCAGCTGACTGTAACGAGTCTTTGAAGGACTTGGGAAAGATACGGATTTGCTTACATGTTGTTGGGCTGGATGACAAGACCAGAATAATTTTTACAGACGATTTCATTATGAGCACAGGTACAGAGCCCCGTACGTGGAGGGGTACATATGCTTGCCACGTTATTGTTTCCTCGTAAATTGAAATATCTGTCGGGTGCCTCTGTGTTTGAAATAATTTATTAATTACTTGCTGTCAGCATAAGTTTTGCAAGAGCGTGTGCATCTGTTTTACCCTCCGTTGTATAATGTTCTCAATGTTTTCGTGGATGGATTTCTCCGTCACATCTGAGATCTCTTTCCCTGCTCCTCTCCTGCCTGCCCTGGGTCGGACGGGAATCTTGTTTAGCACAAGGGCCTTTGCCTTTCCTCTTTTAAATAAAAGCTCAGGATTTCCCACTGAACAGTGTCAATTGCCTTGCTCTGTGTAACCGCACTTGGATGTAACATTCCATATCTACTGTATGTACTCTCGTGTATTTTTGTGCTATTCCTGAGACATTACTTAGGCAGGGAATTTACGACGAGGGATAATTGATACTAATGTTTTTGTTTTTGTTTGCCTCCGTCCGTATGTACGTATGTCCATACTATAATTATACGTACCACGTACCCACATATACAACGTTGTGTCCTGTGTTTGTTTCTGTGAAGAAAATACTTGTCTTTTTTTTTACCTGCTCCCTGAATACAGACAGTTTGTTTCCTTCAGAATACTTTGGTAAGGGGATAATTATTTATTTATTGGAAAATATGATACAACACTTCAGTTTTGAAACATGACCCTTGTTTGTTTTTTAAAGCTGGTAACTCTCCCAACAAAATTTAAACCTGACTCTCCACTCCAATACATACATATTTACGATTACCATATTGACAGGTTATTAAGCTTGCTTACTTTATCCTCGTTTATTTTTGGGAGGAGATGTCTCCATTGGGGATTTTGTTTAAGAAGATTGGATTTTTTAAAATTTTGCTAGACTATCTATGAATATGTCATTGAAGTTTGAAGGCTTTATATTTTCGTCGGCTGATTTAAGATCTTGAATTTTCATGAGTACAGGATTTTTACTACACCAGAGATTTCGGAATTCTCTTGAGTATCTATGTATAATTAGTACAGAGACAGAGTGATGTACGTTTTTGTTACTAGTTTAAAATTAAGACGACTTAATTTTGTCCCCAGAGAGACCGTATATTTGGATGTTTGAGAAAGGTAGGAGTAGGAGTGCGTTTGCTGGAATTGGAACCCATTTTTTAGATTTTGTGTGTAAGTTGATTTGGTTTTGGAGTTTGTGTGTGTTGTGTGTGAGTGTGTGTACTACTTACTACTAATATGTAATTACATATTAAAACATGCATGTTCAGTTTCATGATCCTTGTATGTGTAGGGACTCTTGCTAGTATAGGATAACAGGAGTCAGTCGTACCTTTCCTTGCACTTTATCACTTTGGCTCGTCGCTTTAGAGATGTTTTTGCTCAATTAAACGTGAATTTGTTGCCAGGAGGATTTTATTGGAGCTTCTTTTTGCTCCCAGCTCTCTCCCATGCCTGCCGTCCTCCCTGATCTATAGTGTATGGCCCCGTGCATGTTCCAGAGTTTGTTTTTCCCAAGCTGAAATTAATAGATAGCTGAGGTGAATAAATTGTTATTAAAAATGTACGCCTCATTTCATATGGGAGAGATTTCAGGGTCTATCTAATTTTCCTCCGTCATAGAAAATGGTATCAGTATGGGATTTTTTCTTCAAGCTTCTTTTGAACTTTTGCCAAGGGAAACGATGATTTATTGAAATCTCTCTCACCCTTGCTCAGTTTTAAGCAACATTGAGTATCACATTAGGTGCTCCTCATCTCATAGGAGTTGATTTTACAAAATGAATTTGAAATGAGTAAAACATGTTTTTTTTTGTGGGTCTAACTAGTAAAGTCCGCTTTTTTCCGATGAGTGTCATAAATGTCGGGGAGTACAAATATATATAGCATTAAATACATCATCCGACCGAATTATTTCCTGAAATGATCCATAAAAACATTAAACCTAGCTAATTATTATTTTATAACAAGTTTGTGCGAAGCCGCACCGGCGTTGCAATTATCCCGGTGTTTTCCTTTAAAAAAAATCTACACACTCGCATGCAGGCTCATGTTGAAAATAAAAATCTAGGGGGGGTATTGATTGCATATATGAATTTGGGTGTATGTATATATTGCTAATTGCTACCCTTAATCTTGTTTTTATAGAGTTGGCTCCTCATAATGCATACAAGTTATATAATGACTTGGGTTCATACATATGTAGATACATTACATGTGTACATACATACATCATACATAAGTCCTGTCTACGAACACTCATCCCTATTATTGCAAGTCAAAAAAAAAATCTATAGATTTAATTTTTTTTTAAGAGGACAACACACGTCAATGAGCAAACTGGCCAGGGATATTATTCCCACTTAAACATTGACTTCATCAGATTTTTGTCAGATACACATAAAGATACTGTACGGTCAGTCAGTTGAGACTTAAGGACATAAAAACTTTTGCAGACGGTTAATTTTGCCCATATCCAACGAAACACTGACTGAGTCTGCTGTTTATGAATGAAAGTTGTTTTTGTGTGTTCCTGAAAAGCTAGTTTAATTGACGTTAAGCTTGAAAAGCTGATGGATTAGGTAAGAGTTTAAAAATATAAAGATTTTTATGGGAAACTCAAAACTCAATAGGTTTTTTTTTTAGTGGAAGCTTGAATTGGGTGGGGTGAGTATGATCTGGTGAGGCTTTGTAAGACATGAATATAAAAAAAAAATCTCTTTTATGAAAACTTGGTTACAGATTCATGTATATATCTTATTTATGTGTGTATGGATATGGATGTATGTGTATCTATAATTATGTATGTACATACATAAATGACTTGAGGATATTACCCTGTGTAGTACTTGCGTTAAGGAGATAATAATAATTACATTTAAAATGAGTTGGTTAAATTCGGACATTTCCATTTAGATTCGATGGGTGCATCTCCCTTCTTCTCATTTGACTGATTCTGCCTGTAGATACATAATAAATATAGAGATGGTTCAAGTTCATCCAAAGTTGGTCAAAAGTTGGCTTTCCAGACGGATGGACGACACACAAAAGAACTGCCAAAAAATGTTCATTGAATGAAATAATTATTCAAGGCTAGGCACGCTCTATCTATAAGTTTCCAGGGATTTTTACACACACACACACACACACACACAGTAATAGATATAAGTATGTGAGTCTCATCATCACATCACCATTATCCAGTTTCGTTGGTTCAGTGTTGGTGGGATCCAGAGACTGTGAAAATGTGTGGATGTATTCTTGTGGTGATGATAGGGATGAGTGTAAAATAATTTGATGGTATGTATTATGTACTTATATCGATGACGAGATCCAGTGTGGTACTCAGGGTCAAGCTTAATATCCAGAATTTTAATCTGTTGCTACTTTTTTGGCTAGTTTTTTTTTGGTCTTCTTCTCGTCTTGGATTTAGATAGATACACTCGGTAAGTATGGATGGTTGTGTTACATGGAGTTGCTACTTCTCAGACTCACCTCCCTATCCTCATGATGATGTGTACTCGTGCATGTTAATTAAATGGCAAATAGTAATTAAGTGGAGTTTGAAATTACCCCAGGATGAGAGAGAGTTGGGGCTGTGGCTTGCGGACTTGACGGATCCACGCAGTCTGTTATATGAGCTCACATGTGTTCTTCTCTCTGGTCTCTGGGTGTCAAGTGTTGACCGTGAAACTGTTGTCAATCTTGGGCTTGGCATGAGGCTTCAGTGGAAATCTTTGCAGGTTTATTAGGTACTTTTGTGGTCATGTGTATCTATCTATCTATCTATCTATCCATACTTATATCTTTTGTGTAATCATGTGTGTCTGAGGAGGAACAACTTGAGCATTTTAATAGTGAGCTATATAATGTGTCCAGGTGTAATTACGTCTCTTACATACGCGTAGATACATATGTATATAGAATGAAGTCAAATATATAAGATCTACCATTTTATGGAAATTCGTATTAATAACCATTTATTTCATCAGAAGGGATGGTAACTTTATTACATGTAGATTTGTTACTGGTAACTATGTAGTATTCTCCCTTATCTCCATCTCGGCATTGTCTTTTTTTTTTCTTCAAATTATTGTAATTTTACATTGTGTAGTTAGAGTTGATGAGTGCAGCTGCAGCAAAGTTTCCCTGTAATGTGTCAACCCTTACCAAGCCTCTTTATTACAGTATTTATTACAAGTTTCTCAGGGAAAAAATCCAAGTTTTTACACAAGATGAGGGTGAAGGTGTACATGTATAAATATTTTTTTTTTGATTTTAAAAATAAAAGTCGTGAGTTTTCTCAAAAGAAATAATACAGTTTGGATCACGATCTTTAATAGACTCCACTCAGAGTCAGATGAAGGAAGGAGAAAAGAAGGTAGTGCTTATAGTGTACCATGTCTGTGTGTAGATATTCTTTGAACATGTGTACATTGCATAGTCATATCTACAGGTATCCTTTGAAGCTCTCTGCACCCACGCAATTGTGGGATGGAAACAAGTGCGGTCTCCTTTTATATATCCTACCCAGTAAACCTACTGCTGAGAGTGTAGTGTCTCTTCACCGTCTCTACAGTATTAAACATGGGATGTTTACATGCAATCTTTAGGTGGGCAATGAATCCTCTCGCAGAACCTCTCAGAAATCTCAAGCCTGAAACAAACTCTAATCATAATCTATTGGAATTAGTTTTTTTAGGTGTGGACCAGAAAATTTTCGGATCTTCATTTCATTCTTCTCTCCATCTCTGTCTTTCTCTCTCTCTCTCTCATTTATGTGAGTATGTATATGTAGATATGTAATTACTTGTACTAAATACTTATATGTACAAATGACTCATTCTCTGACTGAACGTGTTTGCACACACGCAAATATTCCATTTTTTTCCCATCTTCTCCTCTCCTGCATGTTTTTGGCAGAAAAACCAGATTTTTTTCTAATATTACAATAATTGTGTGCTGTCAATTTGCAATTCTTGAATGAATCCTGGCTAGTGTGGTGGGTACGTGATACCCTTGACTTCCCTGGTTCATTCATTCATTTATTTCATATTACATAGGAGGAGAAAATCCTGGGATTGAGATCATTGCTAAAGTAGGTAGGATTTTTTTTCGGGTGTGGATCTGCATGTTTGCGGCTCGTTTGTAAATATTTTTGACGGTGTTGTTGTTTTGTTGTTGGGTGTGAGCGTGCGGAGATGAGTTTGACTCATGAATATAATATGGAGGCAATTTCAACGCCGTCTTCAAATGTATGGATTTATGCAAGAGAATTGTATGTATATATATACACACATGTAGATACATATATACATATATGCAAAATGAGTTTATTTGCCAAAAGACAATTATCACAGGTAGGAAATACATAGCAGCAGGGGTTGTGTTAGGATGCAATTTATTGGAATGTGAGGGGAAAAAATGTGCAAACATGGCTTTTCATGTTCCTATATTTTCTCTCTCTCTCATGTGTGTGTGCTTCTCTCTCTCTCTCTCTCTCTGTCTCTGTCTCTCTCTCAACTAATGCCTGTCCGCATTTGTGTTCTTATCTTGGTATGTGCTGATGCTCCTCGCGTGTAAATTTATGAATGACTTGAAAATTTACGAGCTTCTTCCTAATGACAATTTAATTTCTCATTTCCCTTTGTTTTTATTGTTATGTGTAGCGTGTGGGTAGAACTAGAAAAAGCGAGGGAGAGAGAGAGAGAGAGAGAAGATTCAGTGGAGAAGATTAAATATTTTGAGTAGCACCAACTATATACTATCCGTGTTTGCTCAACTAAGGAATTTCTCAATAGGTTCCTATCGAATTCTTGGAGTTCTCTCAGGAATTCTTCCCCAACCGAGATATTTTTTGCGTGTAAATACTTACTCAACAAAGAATTTTGTCTCGGAGGAATAATTTTTTTTTTGACGATGATTCACAAACACACACACACACACTTCTCCTCTGACTTTTGAGCATGCAAAATAATTATTTATTTTCTTAAATTCCTTCGTGCTTTGAAAGTGCATTCTGTACTGCACTGGGAGGAGTCGCTTACGCATGAAATGATGTGAGAACTGAGAAAGTACTCATAACTATTGGAAATAATATTTGTTGAGGAATTAGGACATATTTCAATATAGGAGACGTCCGACGGATTCAGTGAGCTTGTTTAAAGGGCAGGTGGATTGTCCCGGGATGATTCCGCATTCAAGAATGTGTAAATAATGTGGAAATGCTAGTTATGTTGTTATGGAATTTAGGTCTCCTTTTGATTGTACTGAAGTATTTACTTGGATTTTCTTTAGGGATGGATAGAGAGAAAGGAAGGATACAAGGGATTTTAAGTATGCGGTACATTGTGTCAACAACAGTTTCACTATATGTATTATTGCTAGCGGGTGTGTAAATAATTATTTGAATATCTACATGTTACATTTAGGTTTCGTATAGAACATTTTGTCTGTGTGATCCCAATGGTACATATCCCTCATTTGAATGTAATGCCAAAGGAGGGATATGTTTTGGGTGAGGAAGAATTAAAAAGGAGCTCCCCGTGTCGCTCAAAGTGCTCCACAGTAGTCCAAAGTAGTGTAGTTACGGAAATACCAGAAGAATGGGAGCAAGCAAATGTAAGACGATCAAGCGCAAGATGGTAATTGTTGTTAACGGAACAAAGAGATTGGAATTTTTCAGAGCAAATACATAAGGGCAGGAGGAGTGCATAGGGAATACATACACATTTCCAAGTATTCGGTGATTTTCAGGACAGGAGTCTGTTCATAAATTACCTCACTAGCACCTAAAATCTTGAAGTTAGGAAAAAAAAATTAGGGGATCTGAGGCTTGTAAATAATTACGCTTGTGTATACTTTTCCATGGATTGTTATTTGATTTGGGGGTATGGTCTGTCTTCATGTATTTACATATATGTAATTATGTGTATCGGTCCATATTTGTAGGTATTATGGAGTCAGTATATAGATATTTGCAGGTAAATAGCGTGGAGCACATTGTCCAAACTCAGAGAGGGCTATACATACGTATTTATGTACATATATCTATATATTCAGATACTATTAAATCTTGTGTCCTATTGTGGGTGATACTGGCGTTTGTATTGCATTGTATTGATTGGAAGTTATATTTGAAGTACGTCCAATGATTTTATGGCTTGTCTAACTTGAAATCTCTCGTAAAAGTCTGTCTTGTACTTGAAGCGGAGGATTTACGGCGGTTGCTTCTTGACAATTGGAAATAAATGGAAGCTCCAGTCCTATATGTCGATATCTGTCTTTTTATATTATTCCGTATATTTAAATATATATCCAGGAGTTTCTCCCTCTGACTCTCTGTCTCTTGTATGTGTCTCCCTCACTCTGCTGAGATACTTCCCGTTGATTCTCCGCAATGAAGGCTCGTTAAATCTGCTGTTGATTTGAAATCAAGTAATTTTATCAGAAAACACATTCTTACGTTTTCAAAGCGTTTAACTCTACACGTTTTATTGCTCAAGTACCCAATTAACGACGTGCTTCCAATCATCCCCCCAAACAACAAGTAATGACTATAAGTGAGTTTCGGGCCGTATGTAATAAAAAAAAAATTCTATGCACACAGTCCAATTCTTTTCTTACACTCTTTATTCCCTGTGGAAAGTTGGAACTTTAACAGTGCCCTTGTGACCACTGTTTATTATCCCAGGATTGCCAAGTATTTTTAAGTATTTTCATTCATTTGGAGCCTATTTTACAAAAGCTTAGCATTGTCACAATCACAACCTTCTCCTCCTCCTCCTCCTCATAAAAATCATTCTTGTTTACGTAAGGCCATGAGCAGGTCATTATGGGTGATAAGCTTGGAAGGAACGTACAACACTCAATCTTTATTTCTGAAATAAATAAATTGTCTGGACATCATTGTGTAATTAAGAGAGGGGAGGCGGGTTGGGGGGGGGGAGGAATGTTGGAAGTTTGAAGTTAGAACATGGAGGGAAATTAATAGGAAGAAAGCATGCTAGATTTAAATTTTTGTTTTTGGACTGATTTTTTTTTCTCTCACTTAAAGATAAGCACGAGGAAGGATGGATGGGATTTCGAAAATAATTAATGAGAGGTTTTTTTAAAAGCTTCTTCCAAAATTGTTGACCTAATGGATCTTTTATGAAATGGTTTGCGTGGGATTAGAAGGAGATGGAATCGGCGTCTGGTTCTTGCACATACAGACACATTACCAAAAGACTCCTCGTTCCAAGTTGCTTTCTCGTATATGTAGGGGATTGCTGGGTTTTGGAATTGGACAGACGGAGGAACGTATGACTCTGGCATTTCATACTACTACACTCATATACTATGTAATACGGGTGTAGTATCTATCTATCTAGTGTGAGTTGCGTCTGGCAATTGTTATTGACGAGAGCTGTTCGAGAAGCTTGTTATGGTAATTACATATAATCGCGTGTGGTCTCTTGAAACAAGGCTCCCCCCATCCATACTCGGGCAAACACATGATTCTGTTATTGATGTATGTTTGTATCCATTTGTATGTGTGTGTGTGTGTGTGTGGGGATACAGACACTTTGAGAATATAGAAAAGAAAGGAAGGAGAGATGCGGGTTCAAGAGTGCTTCCCAAATGTTACACTTTTCTCCTATTTTCCATTCTGTGCTGGATTTTAAAATTGTATCGATTTCGTGACACTATATACATAGGAAAGGACTACTACAACTCACTACTCCTACTATGGTTTGCTTTGTTCCTCATATAATTGCACTTAAACAATAAGCATGGGTTTGTTTTTTACTGGTTGTTGTCACGAGGAAGATGTTCTGTATCTGATCCTGACGGTTATTTTTCGTCGTGGGTTTGTAGTTTTGAGGGAGATAGCGCGAAAAAATTGGTTTTCTTTAGTATGTCACCGTGTGTTTGTTTCCCCTTATAAGTATTTATCTATACTCTCACGTGTGTATCTACATATCATGTACATATGTTTGTACTTGCTACTACTACTACTACTACACTCCCATGCAGTATGGAAGGCTGAACTTGAAAACTGACGATTCTTTGTGTATGTTTGTTGTATTTGTCTGTTTTATGAGGGTTTTAAAGTTGGAGCGTATCGCATTAGATGATACGTTCTAATACCCGTTTCATGTAAAAGACGCTCTCTCAAGTGCAGTGACTCTTGAGGACACGCATTTATAAGTCACTTCACACTTGAACTGTAATTTTAAACCAGTCGCTCTCATTTTGAGGGTTTAAATCTTTCCGTAAAGTCATTTAGTTTTTTCTTCCTTCTAAATGTAAGTATCTATTGGGGAGAAGTGCAAACGGGGAAAGAGATTCAGTTTCAGAAATCGTTTCCATAAATTTTTTTATGTACAGTTTTGAGAATCAGTTTAGTTTTGGAAAGGAGAAGATTGAGAACCTTTTTTTTTTATTGTTTTGTCCTAATTTAAGGTGACTTTTGTTTTGAAGGATCGGTCATTTTTGGAAGGCGGGGGGAAACTGGAGGTTGCAGTTAAAAAAGGCAGGTTATTATGATTACTATTGTCGAAGGTAATTCATCTTGTGTGGCGGCTGCCCTCGTCTGTTGATTAGTGAGTATGAGAGTTGGATGTGAGATTTGAGGGCGAGATTTCGGTAGCAATTGGGAACGTGCCTTTTCCTCTGGTTCCTGGACATCTGTGAGGCTTCCTCTCTCTCACTCACTCACTCTCTCTCTCTCTCTCTCTCTCTCTCTCTCTCTCTCTCTCTCATTGAGTAAGTCTACATTCACTGGCTGTGATTTGAGAAGGATGTTAAAAAGGAAACGGATGCCGGGCTGCTTATTTGAGAGACTGGAGGATAATCATTATTATTTCTTGAGAGATTCTCTCAATTGAATTTGAATCTCGTAATGTGAAGACGTGAGTGTGTACTTTAGAGGACTGGTATGGCATGAGTGCATTGTATACCATGAGAGAGAGAGAGAGAGAGAGAGAGAGAGAGAGATGAGGTGGGTGGCGTTCGTTATAGAGTCTCAATGGTTTAGCGAAGCAAGTCTAACCAGGTGGTCAATGGAGTTGCTCTTTGCTCTCTGCAACAACATGTTCTCGCTCAACTTTATATTCTCATCTGGAGGACTATGAATTGAGATGGGTTCCTCCTCAAATTAACAATTTACAATCTGGGAATAAAATCTTTATATATGAGGCTACTTGTTCCAAGCAAAGAACAGAAATTTGATTAATGGATTTATTAGCTGTAATGCTTCCGGCAGTAGCAACTGTTAGGATTTATTGTTAGTTTCATGTGTAAGCAGTACGTTGGCTTTATTCTCACTCAGAGGGGGATATTACTATCACTCCTCAACCCTCAACACATACGAAATTACATACGTATTTATGTAACGGTGCTATTTAAAATTCCTTGTTGAATTTTTGCATCAGCGTTTGTTTCAGAAACGATTCCATAATAATAATTATTATTATTTGTGGCACACGAGAGAAATCCAAGTGTGAAAAAGGAAAAGGGAATTGAATGCCAGCATTTAAAGCGACTAAGGGCGGAGGACTGTGTCGTCATTGTGGGGTTTTCATAGATATACAGACTTAAATTGTCATTTTGTTACTCTTGTGTCCGGGTCCCAAGATCAGTCATGTGATTAACTTAGCGTTAGATACAAACTATAGGTACATGGTCCTTTGAGGATGACAATAACAAAAGTCAACATGGATCTCGTGGTGTGTCACATTCTTTGTCGGATCAGAAGAACCCTTGAAGAAGGTCCCACTGTGGGAAAAATGGTAGCAGGATGATCTAAGCACTTCTTTAGGGATGATTCTTGTCTTATTTCATATCTCTCCCAGAAAAATATCCATTCTTTGTGTATAAAGTGTGTTTTTTAAGAGAAAGAATGGGACTCGTTGTTTGAAGGTGAAGCTCCTCAGTTTGAAATTTCTGGATTACGAGTACTAGTATGTACAGAGATACATAGAATAACACCAGCACCCCCACAAGTTTTTATATAAGTCTTTCTGTAATTATATCAGAGAATCCGAATTGTCAATCTCATCCGTAAAATGTAAGGATTTGCTGTAATTTCCAAATAATTGTGTTTCCCAGCAGTTGGTCAGCGGCTTGGTATTCGATGGCTAATTTAAAACTTGTGTAAAGTAATAGAATGGAGCATGGATCCACTTAGTTTTTTCCACCTGGACAATCCACATTGGAATTTTTCAAAAAATGAAATTAATATACTTAAGCCTATCTGCCGGGTTATCAGCTGAAGTTCTTGTTTACTTTGGAGAAACTTGAGGATTGATAATGCATGTGTCTGTTGTCGGATCCTTGTCGCAGGAGGATGATAAGGTAAAGTAGTGGTGTAAGTGAGTGCACTGATACATCGGATTTTTAGTATGGAGTGGTTTTTTGTGTGTCTGTATCGAGCTAGTAGCCATAGCCATGAGCATGGTTATGCATACAGTAGATACATATATGGGAAGGAAGGTGGAATCAACGTGAAATGATATGTTTTGGTTCGCAATAAATGTCTGTGTCAGGTTCATGGGAATATTCTGAAGGGAACTGCTTAAGTGGTTCCTGTCAATATTTAATGTATTCGAGACCGTGTGTACTTTCGGTACGTACTGCTTTGAAATTAGTATTCTGCAGGACTACAGTCGAAACTGGAAGGGTATCAGTTGCAGTGGAGTGGTGAAGTCAACTCACAATCAGACCTGAGACTGAGACAGTATAAAGGGAGTCTTTTACATGTTCCTGTATATGTGTACATAATTATGTTGGGAAATGCTTATATGCACAGGCTCATGTGTAATTACCTATTCTATGGACATATACATACATAAATATTCTATGAATACGTATGTATAATTATATGCATGTAAATGTCTCCTGGTATCTGTTATTACTTGCTGGAAAAGAATTCCCTGGACTCTCGTTTTTGACAGAATTTTATCATGGCATTTTGTCATATCCCTAATTCAATCATTTTATTTGTGGAATTTTTCACCTCTTTTCTCTTGTGCCTTTTTAAGTGCCTCTATATGCAAATCACAGGGAATTTAGCTTATTTGTTTGATTTGCGCTGAAAAGGAAATCACTCGTTTATTATAATATGCGTTCCGTTTTCTGCTCGCTTGTGTTAGAGATTAAATTAATGCTCCTAGTTTTGTATTCTAAATATATTTACGTGTACATATTTACTATTGGTAATAGTTATTATACTTCATATTCCTGCACTTATATCTAATTATGTATAAGAGGAGAAATTTTCTTGTCAATGCTTCACTTACCCTTCGTATGATTGGTGTTTTTACGTGGAGAGGGGTATCAATCTACATGTAGTTGTGTTTATAGATATGGATCCTTTTCTACCCCCCTTCATGATTTGACTCCGTATTTATTGCTTATCGGGAAAAGGAGTTCCTGTGTAAATATCTATTACTGTCCGTTACGTTTTGGCTAAACGGGTGCTTTTTATATTGAATTCAGATGATTTGTACAATTATTTGCTCTGTGTCTCGCTTTGTCAGAGCTATCGTAGGTAAATGCTTCGGGTATAGTTAAACGGTCTGTGACAGAAAGGGGAGTCAATTCGGTTGCAATGGAATTCTTGGATCAATTTTATGATTCCTGGTCTTCTGGATGTCCTTTGTGCCGAGGTGCTGTTGAAGGAGGGAGATTTATTGTTAAGGTATAGAGTAAAGGTAGATACGGAGTAAGATTGATTTAAAATTGGCATACAGTAATAATAAGTGAGGAAAGGCTGGGATTATTGCTGGTGCCTCTATGGTTAGTTTAAGGTGAAGGTTTGGATGTACATATATTGTTGTCCGACTTCCTGTTGCCACTTCATAGTCTCTGTTTACTGACATCGTTATTAGACTTTTCTCTGAAAGGGAGTCCAGGCTCGTTCGGTGCTCAGGTCCCTCAAGGTGCTCCTAACCTCTCTGTTTTGAACCACGTTGATCGACTGCCTTTATGTGAGTGGAAGTAGGGGGCGGCTTAGGATTGTAAAACTTTTGTTACGGTTCGTTTTCTTTTGATAAAACTCTGAAGGGCCTGGAGACCCTTCTGTAACTAGTACTTACTATTTGTGTACGTGGTTATTGGCGAAGCTGCCCTTCCTCCAAGGGACTCTGTAATTAAAGGTTTACTGTACTTTTACCATGGAGTGGAAGGACTGAGGGACTCACTACTACTATTGAGAAAATTGAATTGAAAATTTTTATGTGTAGGACAAGGTAATTACTTATTATGGGTCTCACTGAATTGGAGAGTGTCATTTTTATTACAATTCGGGCCTAACGACATAATATAATACACTCGGTGCTAAATACTTTGATTTATTTCCTGGGAACGGATCCTTCCAGTTTTCCATTTTGAATAGTTCCTTATAGAATTTAAATTAACTCTCTGAGTTCATCCCTCTTCTTGTATTGTATTGAATTTCAAGTCCTATGGGACTCCGAGGACAATCATTACTTCAAGGATTTTTTTTTTTTTGAGGTTATGAATGCATCCATGGGAATGAGTCTATGGGGTTTAGGGAATCCAGGAGTGTGTAATTTTTCAAGTATTTTGTATTATTTTCTGATACACACTTGCCTTTTGGAAGAAGATTGAAGGAAGCGTGAAATGAGAACCAAAAGGGACGGCTTTTTTCTTAAGAAAAGAAAATACTACTATTTGATGGGATCTTATCCTACATTACATAGTAGGTGAAAAAATTTGTGATTATTTTCATCATCAGTCATTCTAAGGTCTCTTTTTTAAGTGCCTCCTTCTCTCTCTCTCTCTCTCTCTCTCTCTCTCTCTCTCTCTCTCTCTCTCTCACTCTCGCTCTCTCTCCTGCACGATTACATAGTTGCATATGTGTGAAGTGAAGAATGATCCCCTTAGGGATTGTTTACATGAAAAAGCCAACAACTAGTAGATTTACACTTGAAAAGTTTTTTTTAAAATATAAGGATTATTCGACAAAATTACTTTTGCTCCTGAATAAAACTACTACATACTCTGGACTACAGAATAGTAGAGACAAGTTTATATCTATCTGTACAAGATGAAAGAGCAGTAATGCATTTTTACCTGTCTTTCCAGAAAAGGGCTTTTTGTTTTTGTTTAAAGGTCGAAGTTAAATTAGCCTCCAAGTGTTCATACCGACAGTGAACATGCCAAGTATTATTGGAGTAGAAGGGTCCTCACCATAAACCTTGTGAAGCATTAACTTTATGATAGTTCGTTGGAGTCGGAGGAGGATGAGGACGAGAGTTTTGGAGTTTCTGAGTACACAGTACACAGTACACACACACACACACACACACAAACACACAGAGTCCATGTGTATGTATATGACAACACTTGTTTATTCCAGTAGTGTGAAGCCAGTTTCCAGCAGCTGCTAGAGTATATATTCTATTGTATGTCTTTTCCAATTCATACTTTGACGATGGATGGTTGCCCTCATTATTCTCCGACTCGCTCCTCTCGTCTTCTTCTCCTCCGATCGTCTTGAGACCTTATACTATACTGCCACAACCGGCCCATCGTCGTCAGTCTTGTTTTGGTGACCGAGGGAGCAACACAGCACTCGGTCCTGTCTGTGGAGCGCTTTCCCTATTCTATAGATAAGATACACATTATACACATAGAGACACATACTCTCATGCATAGTACAAGCCTCCCTACCTTGTCTTCTTGAAGTGAGATGGTGAAGCCGATACACAGTTTTGTCACACAAAAGGGAAGAGCAGTTGTCCAGAGACGTTGGCACGGCACGGGCCGCTCATAAGAAACCACTGTAGTTTCCAGATTTTTACACGCACACCTGCCCTTTCTAAAGGATCGTCCCAATGAATCTTCCCCGTGATTAAACAATTACTGTAGTTTATAGTATCTCTTCGACCCGGCCCCGGTTTTGGTCTCCTATTGTGAGCATCATTGATGGGTTCCCGCTCGTCGGATTTTTGTGTCAATAATAATTATAAAAGTTGTGGATCTAAAAACTGACTCTTACCATTCCGGAAAAGTTTGCAGTTAAAATTGTATTTTTCAAACTGTAATACAGATAGTTGGAACTCCTCCAAAAATATAGTGACTACTTGAGTTTTTTGAACAGATGAACAAAAATGAAATTTTTTCATGTACAAAAAAATCTATGAATATTTTTTAAGAAAATAGTTGACTGGGAATAAGAAGTGTCCTTTATTGTTAGGATGAGAACTCATTGAGGATTACGAGTACATAAAGCGTGGGATTGTCAAAAGATTGTCAATTTGAGGGGGACGATTTCCTCCGTGTGTTATTTCAACGTTACCGGTTTCTCGTAAAGTAACTCCTTTGCCACCTCCGGCTGACATTTACCTGATGTAGATACTTATAAATCCTGGGTGGCAGTACACATCATTGAAGGAGATACATACTTATCCATGGAGGGATTCCGGAACTGTGAGACTGACGTGTGAATTGAATGTGCAGTTACAAGTGTTGTTATCAAAAAACATTAAGCTCTTGGGAATCGGTTTCCACAGACCTACAGTAGATACTCAAAGAAGGTAGCATTAATAAATGGCTATTTTTATTTAAATAAAAAATAAGTAAGATGATTACTATCTGTATAAGCTACCTGTTCACAGTGAATATGAGGAATGCTAATTACGGTCACTTGTAGAGGTGTTGCTAAGTGAGTAATTAATCATGCATGTATATCCGTGTCACTCAGGCTTTTTCCCCCCGCTACCAGTATACTTTATTTATATGTAATTATGTATGTGTATGGGGAATCTGACTGTAAGAAAAAGAAGAAGAAAAAGGAAATGACAGATTACCAAGGCATTCACAGGAAGACTTGATAACAAATGGCAGTTTCAGGTTTAGAGCAGTCGCGACGTTTAAATGCCAATTAACACGTGTACTTTGTATGTAATTAGTTTCCGCACACATAGTTCTCAATCTTAATCAGTCCCCGTGAGTCTGGTATCATACATGAAACTCTATAATTTATGGTTTGTGGCGGAGCTGTCATAGTTTCATCCTCTGAATGGGATTGGGATGCTGGAGGTTGATGTATTAGATCTCTCAGGATTAAATGTGAGAATACAAAGGATTTGATCTGAAGTTATAATAAAAAAAAGTCTTTATTTTTAATGAGACCTTCACTGATGCATAAAAATGCAAAACTAGTTTTATCTCTATTTACAGTGCTCCTGGTTGTAATTGTAATGTTTTTGAGATAAAAATAATTACCGTAGGACTTGATTCCATTAGAGCAGCCTCTCAAAGGGTGTAGGATATATAGGCGTCGATTGTGTCATCCTGTTTTGTATTTCCCTAGGATCGGCAGGTATAGAGACAGAGTGGATGGATACTTGAAGCGTCTGTTGACGGAACAAACGTGGGTGAGACACTTTTTCCCGAAGGGTATTGTCTCTGTCGGTTTTTTTTTAACCCGACTTGAGATGAAAACAGTCCGAAAGGTATTGTCATTTTGAGAACAATCTGACAGGATTTGGAAAGGGAACAATCGGGAAAGTAGGAATTGTGTGTAGTAATGGGTCTTGCATCCGTAAAATCCTTGTGGAGTTTTAGATCTAATGTACCTGGGAGATAGGAGGAGATAGAAGGACAAATCGGAATTGAAGGATTTTAATCATAATAATAAGATTTCAAGATTGTGGGACGACTGGATCTATTGTGTGGGGAAACTTGAGGTGGAGTATTTATTTTTATGTACATCTAATGAGAAATAATTCGGACATTCCTCAAGTTCCCTCAACCAGAAAAAATCTTTTTGTTATTTGAAATTTGAATGTGTGTACTACTTATTGCTCTCTCCGAATCTACAACAGGACTCATGTGTGTACATTACATCTATCTGTGTATGGTGTTTGGTGTTTGGTGTTTCCTTCTGCATCTCTCTACTAGAAGTTAGTCATCTTTTCTCTCTCAGTCACTCACTCACTCACTCACTCTCCAAACAACTGAAATGAGTCAACACTTTTCCAATTCTAAGTTCCTTTCTCGTTCTCTGAGTTACCTTCAACAGCCAGATTCTTATTGTATATGTATTTTGCTCCGCAGTTTTTACCCTCTATGTTCTCATACTGAGAGTGAGACAAGTACGAAGTACATTCACAAGTACAAAAGTGGAGGAAGCTGAAAAGAGATGCAACGATTATCAAATAGTTTTGGATTTACAATGACACTTGGTTTTTTTTTTACTCCAGTGAGTAGTAGCCTGGTTGTTCTCTTTTCCTTCGTAGACATTTTTCTATCTTTGTCTGCCCATGAGCTTAACTTCAACATTGAACATTGAAAGCAAAGGGTTCTTGATTTTTTGTTACTGTTATTGCTTTTTAGTTTGGAATTATTATTATTGTTCAACTATAGTTGTCTGTAAACGAAAGGAGCTCCTTTCTCATTTGGAATTCTGTCATGCTACAACTCTGAAAGGGAAAGAGCTTGTTTGGGATGAGCAGGGAAAAATAAGAAACTATGGAGCAAGATGATGGACTGGAAGATCTACCTGCAAAACTATCTCTTACAATCAGTCCAGATGTGTGTATCTATATGCATGGTTATTATAAATATAAGTGTTTATTAAATTGCTCGTACGGAGTAGAAAGCCCTCCAAAAAAAACTAGAACTTAAATACATTTATTTGGAGAACTTGGTGAATATACCTTAATATTGTGTATCAAACTATGGTATGTATGTCTGACCAAGATCATGTCAAGCTGCAATTCACGAGCTGAGGAAAAAAACATGGAATTAAATTAAAGTGACTTAGAGTGTAGCTTTGAGTACTGTAAATTGAAGGATTGGAGTAAATGAAGGAATTTAGGTAACTTCTGTCAGGATTTTTGGTGGTGATGGTTTTGACTGGGTATGAAAAATATAATTATTCTGATGACAAGTGAATGTATGGGAATTGATTTGAATGAGGAAGCCGTGGGTTGAGGAAATATTGCTATGTATTTAAATCCTCAAAAGTAGCATTACTTTGATGTATTACGTGCCTTTTTGGATTGAATCGTGTTTTACTATTTCATCCTGTAATTTGTTGTTACTGTCTCAGAGGTGGAAGGAGTCGTAATTCAAAGATGCTTTATGGAAGAGCACGTATATAAAAATGTTGAAAATTACAGCGTGTCAATAGTTGTGTGCCTTGTGTTTCGTTCATTGGACCGACCTTTTTTTTTAAGTCCTAGTTCATTTTTCTTGTACTTACTTGTTCCTCACTATATATATGTCTTTTATGTAGATTGTTGTCGGACTAGAGTGTTGAGACCGTGTCGGGTCTCATAATGCATTTGGTACTCAGTCTTCTATAAGTATATCTCTCCGTTTGACTTGACTTTTATCATACTTGTCCACTACTGAGCCATAGTACCTGCAGGCCTTCAGTACTTATGAGATATAGGTAGATACTAGATGTACATATGTACTATCTTCAGGTATTTATAGATATACTTTGTCCCATAATTTTTTCCCCTATACAGTGAAAACGTGGAGATTGGAAATTGGAATTGTTGGAGAAGAACATGTGACCTTTCCTCATGTCTAGTTAGTGTTGAGTTGCGTCTCACACTCAGACGTGCTTCACCAGCACCCCGTAATTAAGTTGACGGGGATGAAAGAGGCGATTTTTTTTTCATGCTCATTTTTCTCCTTATTTCCAACTCTTATACCTACATATAATATGTATATCTATGTGCTTGCTCACATAATAATTCTCCTGTGTGTACATGCATTGAAGGAACAGATCGAGAATTTCTCTATGAATGCTTACTCTTAAGATGAGCAGTGTACTGAAGCTTATTGTTCAGACACAAAATCAACCTTACACGTTGAAGCCTTTCCGATTGGTCTCTCTCCCTCTATTTCATTTTCTCAATTGGGGTTTCTGTCTCTCAAAAATGGAAATTACTATTTAAGCAGAGGTGCTTATTTTTACGGGGAAACAGGTGATCCTTTTTAACACGCAGCTTTCCTTTGTGCTCCTGCCTCAAGTGTCAAGATTCTCATCCCAGTTTTAATCATCTCTCCCTGCCTGTATTTGAAGGAACCTTTTTTCCATGGGATTGGGCTTGTGTGAGCCCTTACTTTACGTGAGCGTAATCTCTTGTCGCTAGGACTCTAGGAAGACTAGCTGGGCTCTCTGGGCTGGAGAGCTGGAAGTTTTCTTCTAAGGGAGTTAACATTACGTAAATCCTGGCCCGTTGTTTACTCGACTCGCTATTGTTAATGGTGCTGATTATGATGTGCTTAATAGGCAAGAAGGTGTTTCGTTTTCCCCCTGCTTTTTCACCATAAGTATAAGTAATTATGTACATTGAAATTGTGAGAATTCCTTCATTCTAATGGACCATTCTGTCCCTCACTTTTGATTCTTTTCTGGAACCTCTCAGCATATAACTAACACTTTGTTCCTCCAAGATTATCCAGTTGTGCCCTGTAAAGTATGTACATACTAGGAAGGAAGCAGGGAAAGTGCCAAGAGGCAATATCCATAAAGTGTAGGGCTCTCTGCTTTGCTCCAATCCTATTTCCCTTTCTATTTGCATAATTGCCTTCAACAATCCTTCTCGTGTATTCTATTTTCAACACCCAATAAATACTTTTCTATTTGTGGGAATTTCCATTGTAAATCTTCCCTCAAATATGTCTGACATTCCACCAGAGACAGGGTGTCTGGGGTAATTTTTTTTACAACACACATACATACCAAGCATTCAGCGTTAGTACAATATTTTATACACGCATTGAAATAATTAGATTCTGCTGCAATCCCATGTTTTTTTTAAAGTATTCAAATGCCTGGGTTCATACGGACTCCTCCAATATGCCATATATTGTTTCAAAGTGCATTGTTTCGAAAATTCCGTGTTTTTATAAACAATTCTGAATTTTAGGTTGAAATTCCAGTTTTTTGACAGATCCTTACGTACTCTTACACAAGCTCAACTTTTGTGATTGCTATTGTGAATAAAACTGTGTATGAGTTCATAAGGTTACATAAGAACGGAGGACGGGAGGGTCATAAAGTGCAGAATAACATGACAACGTTACATGGTCATATATTTTTTTTTGGGGGGGGGGGAATTTTGTCAATTTTTATACTCGTTCCGTTTCCATTGTTTCCATATATTATAGTCATTACGGTGACTTTCGGCAAAGGAGAAGTCCGCTGTAATAGTTGAAGTAAATACTTTTGACGGTTTTTATTCATCTCAAGAATTATGCACTTGAATGCAATAGTATCTACAGAATAGTTGGGTGGTGCAATACCATCGTTTTGTTTTTTTGTTGTTACTATTGAGGATTACTGGTTACACTGCACTTTGTATCTGGACTTTGAAACAGTCATTTACTGACTGGGCTCTTGAAGAATGTATGGAACTTTTGTTCAAATGTCTACATATAAGTATACATTACATACATACATATATAGGGAATGTATCAGTATCTACTTGTAGGAAGTGAAGTGGTTCCAGAGGAACTCACAGGAACTCAGAAGGGGAAATACTAAATCACTCCCTGACATACATACATAAGCATATGTGCATATAGTCTAGATAAGATGAGGATGGATTCTTAAGTAAATTTCCAAGAACGTGCAATTATTCTTGAAGGGGGAAGATATAGATAGGGAGGTTTCCTTACAAACCCTAAGTACCATTCGTTTCTCGTTTGTAACTTGAAATTTTTAAATTTGTGGCTCCGAGTTGAAGAGCAATGGCAATGATAATGTCTGCACAAGAGGGTCCTCATTATTGTAATTGTTTAATTCATGGACTGCTATCAAGAAAGAGAGCTCTGTAGCCTGAATTTTGGTGGACGTTGTTGTTGTTGTTGTTTGTGCGTATGTGTGTGTGTATGTGTGCTCGTCTTCATCTTTTCTCCCTCTCACCGGTTTCGTAACTTTAATGAGAGATTGGAGGTTCATGTAGCTTCATGTGTTTTCCCTGTGATTATGGGAATTTAATGCAAATACCTTGCAAATTTTGGTGGTTCCTCCACCAAAAAATTCAATGAACTTGAACCATTGTACTTTATAGGGAGTCAACACTTCACATTTATTATTCATTCATTTATCTCTGGTACTTTTTTATCAGGGCTCCTAAATGCTTTGATTTGTTTTTTTTTTAATCTCTCCGTCGTCTTCGTCTCCTTGGAATAATGACCTGTGGCTTATAAAGTTTTGTGCAGTTGGGGCTCCTCGTTAAGTGCATGCTAATGGCAATGGATTAGTTCTCAAGTTTTTGGTTTTATCGGCTGCGGGTAATTCTTGAGGAGATTTTCAATGAGCTTTTTCCATAATTTAGGGTTGCACTCTGTATGAGTAAGTTTGATGTTTGATTGGTATCGAGCTTTTGTGCGTACCTGTGTGCATGTAGCAAGATTGAAATACAACAAAATTGAGTTACGATTATGTATATCTTTCAGAGCATTACTACAATATGTACATACATATGTACATTTGTGCGTAAAATACTGGGACTACTAATGAGTAATTGACGATTGGAAACGGTCAGAGTTTCTGAATTGGTAATAAGTGGTACAATTTTTCATCGGGCTTGGCTTTACAACAACAATATATTTACTACCCCTGCTCTCTGGAGTAGTAGTAGTAGTAGTAGTAGCGTCAGTAAAATAGTACTCGCAATGGTATCAGCATGTAATGATGCACAATAAATAATAAAAATACAATCCGGTGCTGTTTAAGTAGGAGCCAATAATAACAGTAATATGATTTTTATTCCTTTATGGGGCTTAAATAGTGTATGAAAAACTTTTTAATGAACTTCTCTTTGCCTTTACTCCGTAAGTAGTAAAAAGAGTGAATTGAATGTTGTTGAAAGGATTGAGATATGGCCTAGGTAGGATTATTTGGAGATGGGGAGTATAGATATAGGGTTTTCCCCCTTATGCAGACATATAAGACAGAGGATTATTATATGGGATAACGACAAGGAGGGATTGTGTGTGTGGACCGGTTGCAATTAAATTGATCCTATCATATAATAAGTTGTCGTAGCTGTTGTAGTTAGGTTGTACCTTTAGGAAGGGATGTGGAGGTGGGGGTATATAGTAGTAGTAGTAGTAGTAGCGTGGTAGTCAGTCTCTGAGTAATCCTGTGATAATAACAATAAAACGATTTTATTTTTCGATAAGAGAACTCCGAATTATTTGCATAATAAACTCTTCTTCTTCTTCTTTTTGTTCCCTGTCAGAGCAGGACTCACGGTTCAGCTCATTTCTCTCATGACATATGAGGACGGCAAGCTTGTACGCTGGTGCTAAAGCAAATAGCTGGAGAGACAAGTATCTTCGCTAACTACTTTCACGTGGATTTCCATCTTGTTTATTTTTGTTGTGTACATATTACAATACGACAATACACTATGTACACCTACGTAGTCTGAGCGTAATTATGTGCATTGTACGCAACCATGTGTTAGAAACTGTGCATGAGATATGTACTTATATATAAAACTAATTACATGTACGGAACCTTTTTGATTGGATTCCAAATATTTTAACTAATATAATTATTCCGCCGATGTTCCCTTGCATGTAGGGTTTGTGTGTGTGTGTGTATGTGTTTTATACACTGGTACACATAATATGTATGTACATATTATGGAAACTAAAAGCAGGGGGAAGGGAGGAGAGAGGAAATTGGGTTTATAATTAATTGGAGTTGATTTTATTATGGGATATTATCCCTAATAAACGTGAGAAAGTGATGCTATCATGTGCTTCTGAAGCATTTACCATTAAAGTAGACTCAGTCTACTATGTATTTTCTCTTGACGGAGTACTTAGTATTTATTTGCACTAGGGTTTTTCAAAATAGTCGGATCGGTTCAAAGGTTTTCGTGTGCAGAATTGAGAATTTTATTTTGTATTTAGCTATGTATGTACATGTATGTACATATGTGTCTGTGTATAGCTTATGTCTGTAGAAGTAGGACGTAATTTTTCCATGATATACATACATGTGCAGAACGGATATTAGTTATGGAGGATATTCCATGTAATTTAAATTTTTATTGGTTTCTTACTATTCTTATCCCTACCTCTGTGGGTGAAGGAAGGTCTTCATGTCCTCAGAGGAATACACACCTGCTACTGTTAGGTGCAGGATGAGCGTGGGATGTGATTTCCTATGGGGATCTATGTAGTTGTGTGTGTGTGTGTGAATGCTAAAAATGAGGGTGAGTGGCAGTATAAGGAAAGGAGTTGATTGAATTGTGAAAAAGAATTTGTATGATATTTGCTCCAAGTCCATGTACCCTGTCATGGGATTATCATAAGAATATAAATTGTGATGGGAAGATCATGATTAGAACATGGACTTGTAACGGATTTGTATGTACTAGGGACATGTACATACATATGTACAGAGATACACACGTATGCGTAATTATATCAGTATTATTAGGTTCGGTTCTCCCGTCTTCTCTGGTACATGAGTCTGTGGAGGTTGTGACAATGCAATGTCAAGGAATAGTTTTTTTAAAAATATTTTTACTCAGCATACATAGATATACATAAGTACCGATACATGTGTAGACTTGCACCCCATTGTAGTATTTTTACAGCACTCCATTGTAAGTGTATTTTTACAAGGGATTGAATGAAATTGAGTGCTGTAATATTATTATTATTGGCTGTTTGAGTTAGGATTGACGAGACCTCATTCATTATAATGGTAAAAATTAATTTGTTTTGTTTGTTTTTTTTTCTTCTCTCCTTCCACTTGTATAGGTGGAGTTGGGGTGAATAAAAATGCAGATGCTCTTGCTGTTATTGTCTCGTCGTCTCCAGCTCTCTTTGTCTTGATTGTCATCATCGTGATTGTGGTTGTGGTCGGTTCATGTCTTCCGCATCGATTATGATGAATTGTCATTGTCAACCTGGCGACAGCAGCAAACCTCGTCCGCGCGGCAGTCCTCCCAGTCACCATCATCAACAACAGCGACCGGGGTTGGACGACGATATGAGTTGCCCCTCTCCGCTTCGGTATCCTTTCCACAATTCTTTCCAGTCCAGCCCTTGCCTTCGAATACCTTCGTTAAGGCTATTCATACTTCACGTACTTATTCTTCTCCTGCCCTTGACAGTGAATGGCGGTAAGTATTGACGTTTCTATAATAATTATACCAATATATAAAATCTCATATGAAGCACCAATTATTACCAGTGCTCCCCTATTATTATGATTAGTGGCAATTCCACTCAGGATTCTCCCAGTGTATTTCATATTTGGAAGCTATGTATATCTATGCTCAATTAATGAAGGACTTGACAAGGAACTTTTTTTAAAACTGTCACTTCCTTCGTAATTTCAGGATCGGTTTTTGAAATTTTTCAATTTTTTATTACCTCATAAGCTTGACAATATGTCCAATGTCTGGCTGCTGACGTTGAGTTACACGTTTTTGGAGTCGGAGTGGAAGACATTGCGTGTATGGAACAGCTTACATGTACCGTGTCCATTCTAGTGTCTCTACCCCATGCGTTCCCAACTATACTATATATGTACATAAATAGGTATAGTAGTAGTACAGTCCATGTATGAGGGAATGTACCTCAAATGCAGCAAAGGCAGGAGATGTATTTTGATAGTTTTGGGCGCCTGCTGTTGATGGACAAGACTCGCATGTCGATCACGTTCCAGTGGAATCCTCAAAGGGATAGATACTATGGATGACACTTGAAACTGAAAACGAGAGACGGAGTTAAAACTTGTAGCGTTTACCGTCTTCAGGTTTTCATCGAAAATGTGATGACAAGTGCAGACATGCGGTCCGGTAAGCTACAAAGTGCATTGGTAGCTACCTAGTTTGTCTTTTGGGCATGCTGTGTGCATGTTCGGTATCGGTACGTAGTACGTACGTATGTATGTATGTACGTATTTACAATGTAGAAACTATACGGTAGAATCTACATATACTGTATGGGTAACCCACACGTTAACTTTTTAAGTGTTGGTTAAGTACGTGTAGCTTATTGGTTGTGGGGAGGGGGAGCAATACAAACAAATAGTAGTTGAGGGGAGAAGAAACAGGAATTTTGTTGGTTGTTAAATCCCATAAAATAGATGGAATGGCTAGTCTCGTCAGTTTTTCAAGGTTTTGTAATGCAGTCTCTTATGGGTTTTCAAACTCGTCCTATTTTTCTTCGTCTTATTATGATTATTGTAACTACTAGGATGACTCCTTCCAATGAGCTCTAAACGTCTTGGAAACTCCGTACTTTGGCAATACCGGTGGTGGTGTAAGCTAGTCATAATATGTTCTTTCACTGCATATTACCATTACCGGATGGATGGACAATAGTAATTGCTGGTAGTAACGACTCACAAGTAGGTGACCAGCCATGTTCAAATTGTGTGAAGGTCCGTGGAAATGGGGGAACTTGACGTAGCATATAAACGCTTTACTTTTTATGACATTTGAGGAAATGCCCCGGCCCTTTCCTATACTGTAGTAAGTAAGTCTACGTCTCATGATGGGCTTGAGGAAATTATGGGAATGACATTTAAAACGTTTCTTATGGATCTTTTACTGCTCGGAGTGCATCCCAACCAGGGAATATGTCAACGGGCTTGTCCTGTTGTAAACTGTATGTATAGGAAGACGACACTGCCGACGATCTAGATATATACGAATATATTTCCATGTGTGCATACATATACATATGTATATACATATAGACTACTTTTTTTTTGTCTTTCCTTTAGTTTTACAACATTGACCTTTCCTACATACTAATTCTTATTGTTCGCACTCCTACTTGTTTTTATAGGGATGTATCGAGTCACTTAATAGTCAAGTCCTTGCGTATTATTAGTTAGGAGTAGTAGAGACTGTGTACCCTTTGTACCTGGGAACAATAGGAATTTACGAGGGATATATTGTTAACAAACGGGAGATATTTTTAACTTGTGTGTTTTTGTCTTCCTTTTTTTGAAAACCTATCAGCAGCGGTTTGTTCATTTTTTTTTCATACTCCCTGCTTCTTCGTCCTCACTCAATAGATACATATTTACATATATGTACCTATACATGGGACTCTCACGCTCGTGTTATTTTAGAGAAAAGGACAGTGTACGGAGGTAATTTATTAGAAACACATTTTTTTTCTCAGTTCGGCGGCTTCTTCTTGTAATCCCGAAGATTTTTCAAGAAGAAGAAGCTACGAGTGATTCACTTAGAGGCTGCTCGTGGGATTTCCTTAAGGGAGATAACATCTGAGATAAATGGTTAGAGGGACAGTGGAATAGAGTTTGGACTGATGTGGACTATTGTTAATATGAGACATACATACATACATACGTACCTGGTGTGATGTAGTTATGGATGTTATGTATATATGGGTATGTATGTATGCATGTATGTATGTACATATGTATGTGTGTAACATGTAGATATGGATAGTCTTTGTGGAGGCTCCAAACGTATTTATGGTTAGAAAGGACAGTTGCTTTTTGTAGAGAAAGCACGAAAGACGAAGGAAGGGAAGACACACGAGTGTTGTGTGAATGCTGAGAGGAACTAATGAGGTGTCTGTTGATTCCAATGCGGTGATTTCCTGTGCAGAGAAGAACAGACAGTGGACAGTGACGGACAAGCCCCTTACAACTCTTCATAATTACGATAATTTATAATCCCACTCTTCCTTAAAAGCTTTATAGTTGTAGGTTGCTACATAAGTAGATACTAAATACCTGGAGGTTCATATCTCTGTATATGTACGTACATAAGTGGAGGCCTATGATAGATGCAGGCTTAAATCTCCTATCTAGACTAGATATGTATGTATTAGTGTGGGATATTAGTACCTACTTAGATGTTCAGACACGCTTTAGGCTCGGTGAGGGAAAATGAGCTTAAATTTTTCTGAATGTTCCTCAAGTTTTTTCACGTTGCCTCAAGGGCTCATCTTTTCACGATACTTGACTACTTGACAGTTACATAGGAGATACATACGAGGACTCGCTCCGCATTACAGTTATATGTATGTTGTGGAGATAAAAGTATACTAGTACTGTAGTAGTAGTAGAGGATGAGAAGCGGAGAAGTCTCATCCCTTGGGACTGTTGATGGTGACTTGAGATATGGTGCCTTCTCCCTCAACTTATCGCTTCCCTCCTCATGGTGTTAACTTTCCGATTTCGGATTGATTGTCAAGGCATGAGAGCACCAAGAGGTACGAAAAAAGGTTCCCTGCTCCCAGGGTTCTCTCTCCTCGTCCTGTCCTATAAATTACTAATGGCAAGACAGAGCCATGGTGTATATAGTAGTCGTGCTTGAACTCACCAGGACCTAGAGTCATCACTTGCCCTTTGGTTTTTGAATTTAGGTAGGCCATGACTGATTGCTAGACTAAATATTACTCCTATATACATAATTATATCTATACTTATTCAGGTGTTTGTCCTTATTATTGGAGTGTCTGTGTATGTTCCGCACGTGTTTCATTCAATGTATAATAATTGAGTCTATGCCTATATATTGGCTTGTTATGAGCCAACATGACAAGCTCGTCTAGTGTATCTATCTACAGTGTGCCAGGATATTTTACCAAAAATTGGTTAGTTTTTCCCTCAAAAATTCCTGGGAAGTTGGGTCTTGTTGCGGGGGATTTAGATTCAAATAGATGTGTAATTATTATACCTGCTTGTAGGGATCCTGTGGGTATAAACTGTTCAACACACCTCTACAGTTGAAAAGGTATGGTCAGTAGTGGTCAGGTAGGAAATCAACAGAGAGGATATGGATGAGTTTGAAATAAGTGGGACTTTTGTTTTCAGGGGAAATAATTCGTGGGTTTTTGAGGGGTATTATTGGACCTTTCAATGCTTTCAATATATGCAGGTATGAAGCTAAATGGTCTCGAGGGATTTAGTTTATTTACAGTTGTGGATGGGAACGGGATAATTACGGCTATAAAAGATTCCATTGATGGGTAATAATATTTATTAAGGTATGAATATGGGATGAGATTGGGTAGTGTTGCTCAAATTCAAATTGCGTGCTTTCCAGGATATTTTTCCCTAAAGTTACGACTTCTTGAGCCATTTTTCCCCGGAGTTTTCATGGGAATTTCCCAGAACATTATTACTAATTACTAGAATACATATATGCACACTTACAAGACGTTCTATGTCTTTGTAGTAGCAGGTCTCAATCCTGCTCTGTATGTATGTAGATGATACTTAGCAGATTTTTATTTGGAGCTTAGAGGGCAAGGAGATTACTTTGACTTGATGCATTTTCCTGAGAATATTTATTATTATTGGATTTCGCTTAGAAGGTATAAAATCCTTGTCTGAATTTCCTGCTATTTAACTTAAGTTTAAGGGTGAGGAAGAAAAGTCAGTCCTTATCACTTTTTACCTATTATGGTATTTTGACGGACTTTTTCTCTTGAAAGTTTATTGTCCGAAAATCTCTCGCTCTTTGGAATTTTAAAATGTCTCTGTATATGTACATGAGTATAATAATTATATGAATTGCTACTTACTCTTATTTTTTTTAATCTGGTCTGCTGTTGAGGATTGTGTGGCGCGCGTGCAAAAAATCGAAGCAAAGTATAATTATGCATGGAAAAAGTCCAAGTTGATTACCAAGGTTAACTTTTGATTGATAATGATTCAATTAAGAAAGTGAGCTTAATGTATTCATGGAAGGATGTCAGTTTCTAGGTCTTGATTTGATAAGTGAATTATCACAAGTGGGTTTAAATGTATAACTAGATATCAAGATATGTACTTATATATACTTTCGGATTGAGACACGTCCCTCAAACATGCAAGCTGAGCATGAGGTTGGAAGATGCGGGGCTAACAAGGCGCGTTTGTACATCTACCTTTTTGAGTTGAAATGATTGGAAAGAAAGGAAAAGTTGTTTTTCATGCCGATTTTAGCAGGAGCAACAAGGAGTGATAAGCCAGGAATGTGGTTACGTGTATGTAAATACAATGAGAGTGTGTAGAGAAAAAAAGTTCTTGGGACTCAATTACGAGCGACATTGGGTGGGTAATATTGGAAAAAATACGGAGCGATTATAAATTTAAGATTGGGGTGAGAAAAATTAAATGAGAAGAAGTTATTATATGGAGATTTGAAATAGATTGGTTACAATACGACCTATGTTAGAGTTCCTAGGTATTATGCATGTGCTTATGTGTGTTCGTATCCTCTTCTAATCCATATAAGCCCAGGGTCTATAATACAAATGAGAGAGGAACAGGAGCAGTTAGCTTTTATGCAAAAAGGAAAAAAAGCGTGATTGGCCAACCAGTGCGGTGGAGATAGGAATGGGAATTTAAAAAGGTAACTGTTGCTTACTTTGGTAATATTCATGGCCCATGGAATCATTTGAGAGTTTTAGACGCGGACATTGATAAGAACAAGGAGTACGTTATTACAAAAATATTCATAATCCCCATCCCTGCACTTTTCTTCTCTCTGTTCCTTCACGTCTCTCTCTCTCTCTCTCTCAACTCTCTCTTGTCTCTGTTGTCCATTGGATTCAAAGATTATGTTTTCTGTACGTACCTTGAGCGGAACTACTGAACGTCCACTAGTAACTGGTTTTCATTTTGTCTTGTTTGGAACCCTTTTATGGAGATCCCATGTCACTTGTCCAACCTCGACTGGCAACCGCTGCACTTCACTCACTTTATCTTCGGGACAGATCCGAGTTTGATTAAATGCTTCAAGAGTCACAAGAAACCTAAAGCACTTTCTTTCTTTTACACACCGTGGAGATAAATATATGTAATTATAATTATATGTTGGAGCATATACTGTAGGTAGTACACATGGATTGCACGTATAACATCCAAGTACATATTTTAGACATGTTATATTGTAAGTGTAAATGTCCATGCGTACATATTTGTTAGTTTTAGTTCTAAACTGCTCTATGTACTGACTACCTGTAGCTTCTGTAGCTTGATTCTCTTCAAAAATTCTCATGGTTTATATATAACATGTACGTACATCATTATGTATGTATGTGCATAGCCACATACAGTAGTTACGAAACCCAAATAAAAATCGGGGAGTAGTAGACTAAAGCTTTCATTATTGAAGAGTAATATTTCCATAGTTTTTCTCATTGAAACATGGAAAAGATTTCTACCCTTCTTAAAACCAAGCTATAAAAATAATAAGAAGGATTATATAAAGTCCCATGCATTTGCATCCGTACTAAAAATTGAGGTTCCAGTGCGACAGTAGGTTTACGTAGGTCAGTGATCATGAATCTTCACGAATGAGTTGCATTAAGAATTTTAAAAGTTCTGCTCTTACTGTAACTAATCCGATCACTTTACCTTGTTTTCCAGTGCCTTTGATTCACAGAATATAAGGTGGATACTGAGACTGTTCCACCACTACAGATAAAATATGCAATAACTTTGTCCCGACACTATATATGTATATAAGTGTATGTAGCTGTGGAGAGAAATGTAGATATCTATACCTGAGGGAGCTTCGGTCTAACAAGGTATCTTTGTATCTACTGAGAATCGAACAACTGAGAAGAACTTCTTACAGAGAGCCTTTCATTTTTTATAGGATTTCTTTTGGTAGAAACGAAATTGATTCGATTTTCTGTTTGAGTGCACAGTAAAAGATTGAATTTCATGGTAGCTGGGATGCAGGAGGATTTCTTCGGATATTTGTATGTGCATAAGTAAGTAAGTAAGTAAGTACTTAGTTGTTGGAACCTGCAGCATCCACTGTTTTTTAGAATTCTTTCTTCTGGCTCATAACTGGTTGATCTGATATTGATGATGAAACGTTAGCTGTTTTCATTACTTAGAACAGCATGTCTCACACGCAGAGGGTTTTCTTTCGAGTCCGCGTCTACACATCAAGTCTAACTCAACTAGTATGAACTGAATCAAATTTCTTAAAGAGTTGTGTAACAAAAAGGCTGGGTGTTTTTTCTGGTTTTTTCATGTACATGTATGTATGTATATAAATACAGCTAAAATCTACCGTAGCGACCAACCGCATACTTGAGATTTTTACGCTGCTTCTCTACTGCTGCTGCTGGTACAATCATAGGTAAAAATTTAAGTGGATTCATATTTTATCTCCACGATAAAGATAAAATTGAGGATTTTCAAATGTCGATTGTATGGAAATAATAGACTGGATTAGTTTGACTTGTGGGCGTGTTTATTACATGAAGAATTTGACGAGTAGATGAAGACATCATTTATTTAGAATTGAATTGAAACCTCATTATTATTCAAGTAATTGCACGTTTCAGTCGTGTGAAACAATTGAATGGTTGACAGTTTAGAGAGAGGAGTAATAATAATGTGTGTCTATAGTCTACGGACTCTCGGCTCACTGACTCACTCAGTTTATTGCAAGGTATGTATGTATGTGCTTGTGTAATTTGAAGGGATGGCTCGTGTTGACATAATGTTATTGAAGTGGGGGGAAAAAAGTTGACGGGGTAGAGTTATTCTCTGGGCTATGGTATCTTTCTCGGGTCCTCGGTGTTTTTGTGCACAAGGAATTGGACAAGATTAAATGGTTCCAAAGGTAGAAACTGGCTTGGGATAATGGTGTTGCACTTGATGTTCAGATCTGTTGTGTGTAAGTATGCAGGGTTGTATATCTGTATCTGTGTGTGCATGGATTTATTGCGTCAGGGATTAATTCTCAAGCCTTCATTGTTATTGTTGTTAGTTATGTGCTGGTCGGTGGATTGTGCAGTCTTTTTGAGATTAATGGCATCATCCGTAAAATTGAATCGCATTTTTCAGACAGACTGGTTCCCAGTTCTGTTCCGTATGTACATTGCATTGCTCTCATCTGAGTATGTATGTACATACGTCTCCTGTCCTCTCGTCTCCTCTGAAGAATTACCTTTTTTCTGCGACGGATGCTACATTCTTGAGATTTCAGTCTCTTAATCGTCTACTTTAAATCTTTCATGATAGTCACTATTCTTTGATCCGAGAGTCATAATCATAGTGTGTACGGACATCAGATGGTGTATTAATGGTTTCTCTGGGTTTTTGTGGGAGGAGGGCATTGTGTTTTCGTGAGACACAATTTGTAGCCCTGTTTGTTTTGTGCATGTAGCCTGGTCGTAAATCTTCATTAAATTGGTTTTCTTATTTTTACAAAATCATCTTGGTGGATTGATGGTCCTTTATTATTTACACTCAATGGGTTTTTTTAAATTAAATGAGCAGTTGTTTTTCCAATGGCTCAAAAATATATGCAAAAACGACTTTGGGAAATGATGAAACCGGGGTATACTGCAATAACTTATTTCTTTACGACCCCCTTTAATAATCTGGTAGTTTGGTTGTATTGTATTGCGGGATGATTTCATTGTATGTATGTAGTTCCGTATATTATTCTACTGTTTGATCTCTGAGGACGATGAGATACACAAACACACACACACACACACACATACTTCATAATACATCTAATTCCAATTAGATATATTTATAATGTAACTTGTACACACGGATTTATTTGTGGGCATCACCAGAACCTCTTCCATGATTTCCGTGACGATCCCGACAGTTTCGTACCTATGTATGCCTGCGTAATTACTGTATTTCACGTATTTACTCGTACATGCGTCGCTTATTCCACAATGTACAAATTAAGGAACTGCTAAAGTGATGCTTTAATGGAGCAGATTGATGCATTGGTTACGGATGCGTGGAATTAGTTGATTGAGCATAAGTTGTAGTCTGAGATTATAGAATGCCATGAGTTTGCAGTAAATCTTTTTATTATTCAGATTTTGTGGGCATAGTTAAGTAGATTACATTGTATTGTGAGTTGTACTGTAAGTATACAGTATAAACCATGAAATCGTAGTAAGTATGGAAGCTACTGTGAGTAGAGAGAGAGGGTAGAAAGGAGCATTTGATTGATATTATGATGAGGAAAATTGTCCAAAGATGCTTTTGGTTGAAAATGGGCAAAGAAAGCTGTTAATCTTACATTTACAGTTAAGATGCTCTCCTAGAGATGATAGATAGCTCTCTAAAGTTTCATGTAAATATCTTATAAGTCCAGCTACTGTCCTATGTTTAGTTATGTAGGTTCATATGTAATAATTCCCTTATATGTAGATACTCTGCTTACTTTTATTACCGGCGTATCTTCATGCAAATTTAGATACATATGTACATCCGTGCCATAAAAAGGCTTTATTTGGCTCCCAGATTTTGCATGTTTTATAGTTTTTAATATTATTATTATTTATTGTGAGTAAGCTGGCACATGAACAGCCTGCTCTCGTTGGGGAAAAAAATGTGTTGATTCATTTGCTCAGACAAATATTATGATTGTCAAATGTATTATAAGGTGATGCCCAAGCTGAGGGAGAGATCACCTATGTATGTGTGTGAGTGAGAGAGAGAGAGAGAGAGAGAGAGAGAGGAGAGAAGGGTAATATGGCAAGAAATAGTCATGGGAGACCCAATGGTGATGGAAGCAATAATGGAGAAGATGTCCGCACTGAGCTTATGGTCACATTGCATATATATGCGTAATTATATTCATTGTGTTTACTTTTCCATGGCATAGTAGTAGGTTTGTTGAACAAGGGAAAGGGTCGTGAGGGTCGGTTTGCGTGCACAAGCTTCCTTTTGTTTACTGAATGTGAAGAAGAAGCTCATATGCTAATTTAATTACATAAATGGTCATGCCGAGTTGTAGGAATAATTGCAAATTTATGAGATGATGTGGTTTTTACTTGATCTTGCCTGGGATGTAACATCAGTTCAAGTAGTACACAGGACGGAAAAGTGGCTTTGATTGATGGTACTCACTGTGGACGACAGACTCTGAGAGTGAAGGTAGTCAGACACAATTAGGATTCTCACGTTACATCGTACTATTTGCACTTGTTGTTCTGCTTCCAATTTTTAACTGTGTGTTTTATCAGGGATGTCGTCTCCTAATTACATTCTTGTACGGTTGCTGGTAGTTGAATTACATTTTGATCCTACTGGACTTGGAGGAATAACACAGCAGTAGGTATTCATGATTGAAGATTGTCAGTATGAGGAAAACGAGAGGTTTGATAATCTGCGAAAGATGGGAAAAAAATATATATACATAGGTAGAGCTCTTGCATCCAGTTAACGTTCAACAATGAAACTTGATATGCATACTGACGGTAGTTGACAATAATGATGGTCAAGTTAATGTTGTCTCAATTCTTCCTACTTACTTAGAATCACTATGACAGCTCTTCTGTCTCTCTCATCTTACAAGTTGTAAATTTTTTAAGTCTGTATAGTATCTATACCTAACCATCATGGTTAAACCATGTGAAATCTTGTGTATCCCTTATCCCTTCTACTTCAACCACGTCTCCTTGTCGCGGCGTCTATGGACGATTTATTCAAGTTGTTTTCCCAGACGAAAAATTTTTATTGAAACCTGTGCATGTGTTTTGCTGATTGGTAAAGTGGTGGCCGTGTGTAAGCTGAAGTCAAATGTCGTTTACCACAGTGAAGGACATGGTCATAAAATTTAACACTAACCGTTGTTGGTTGAGGTTGCTGTTTCAACTGCTACCTACTGCTCTGCCTCCTGGGTTTGGTTCTGGTTTCCTTCGGGTCCCGGATGGATCATATTTTATGATGATGGACGTGCCAACTAATTGATTCTGGATTTATGCATCGACACTTTTCCGTAGTGATGTCTTCCACTTGTAACTGACTACTGTACAAGTGTCTTTACACATTCACTCCTGAAGCTACATTCGGACCGCAAGTTCCCACGACGAATTTCAGCAATAAAATTTAGCAAAGTACTAAAGCTGCCAATGCAATGGATAGGAATGCCCCTTGTCGTAAAATCATTTACTATATAAACGTTTATCTCACTAGTAAAATTAGGTCTCGATTCCCCTGTAACCTTAGTCTGGGATGACTGTTGAAAGTTCCTTTATCGTCTTTTTTCTACGTACGTAAATACTTTCCCCCATGATCTGTCTTTGATCGTATTTGTACTTGCTTTTGATTCCGATCCCGAGACTATGTAGTTTCCAGTTACACTTCCCTGTTGAGTTCATGCCATGACTGTTTCCTCTTGATAGTACTAGTGAGGGACTCAATTTTTAGAATTAACTGAGAATGGTCCAAGTGATATTGGAGAAGTGGATTGTCACTGATTGTGAAATCTTCGTAGTGTATATGTAATTATATGTATTTGTGGATTATGAATTGACATGTTCCCATGGGCTGGTTGGTCTGAGGTTCTTCATGGTCAGAAATTTTTGGGGTTGGTTGTTAGCAAGGCGAACTTCCGCTAGTCGGAAATGATGTGATTTATTAGTTTTCAACATGATGCCGAGGGTCTTGAGTGTGGAGTTCAAAAATAAGCATTTGTTGGAGAGATGGAAGTCTTCTGACTGGGAAGCAAGGTACTTGTGAAGAGATTAACGTGTTAGCGCATCTGGGAAACCAACTTGTTGGAAGGCGATGGTGTATTGGGTATGAAATTGTTAACAAGGGAACAGAAGCAACTCGTAGATACATATTTTATGAGATAAAGTTTGGAGGGTGAGAAAAATATACTATTTGATCCCTATCGTCATTCCCATCTTGTTCTTGCTCTGCTCATTACGTTTGAAGCGCTTAGCGGGGAAAATATTGGGGGGAAAAAAAGAGGTTAAATTTTAATCAAGCATACGGAGCAGAGCCGTATTTGAGATGGTATGTAACATGAAATTTTGCCGTGCATGTCGATGATGATGGAACCTCTTGAACTTTATCGTAAATGATGTAATGCATGGCCAAAGGGTAGTCTTAATTGTAATTTTATGGTGGGTAAGTATGGTGCATAATAGTCTGGCTGTATGAAACCTGATTCAAAGGTATTATTGTGGGTACAACATGTTTTTAAAGTGGACGTAATAATTGGTGCTGTTGATGAACTCAAATGAAAGGAAAGCAACGTGTGTATTTTACTGGTTAATAATTTCCCTGTGGTTATGTTTTCTGTTGGTTGACAGCGGATATTGGTAAATATTTCACACAGAGCCCGCAAAGTATTGTTGCACCGCCTGGAGACCGAGTTACTTTCCAGTGCGAAACGAATATACGAGCTGAACAGGTTTGTCTTCTCAAATCTTAACAGTTGTGGCTTTTCTATGAGTTACTATTAAATGATGTAGTGTATCCCCAGCTTTGCTTAAGTATGTGTATGCATGTATGTATGTATCTATGTATTTATATATTTAGTACGATGCATTACCTATTGTAAATTGCAAGAGGGAAAAAAATGTGTACTCTCATACAAATTCCTCTCAACCTATATGAAAAAGTCGGTTAACTTGTTTCAGCAGTATTTGTTTACTGACAATGATGTTGCTGGTAGCTGGATACTTGGTTTAACTCCCATATATCAAATCGAGTGTAGATAAATATGCAGTACAAGTTTGATACTTTTGTGAGTGTTACTTCAATCTGGTTCATGTAATTATCGACGTAGTACAAGTCCATAATTAACGAATGTATAAGGTTATGTATATGATGTGTATGTAAGTTTTACTTTTTGTTAAAAGAGAGAGAACCAGAGGCTAAAATGTGTTAAATAATCACAGCTTTTGTTTCCAGCGGATCGTATCGCTGCCTTTCTTGTAATATACCTCACAGCACCTTTAATTTGACCCTCCTTCTCAAGTACTGTATTTTTGCAAGTTAATCCTAGCTGACTGATAAGCCTCAAATGAGTAGTATGTATGAGTAGATTGTGGATCTTTGTGTCCTAATAGTTTCAGTGAAAGAATTTTAAGGCGAGTTGTCAAGAAGAATTTAGAAGTAGTGTTTTTGTAATTATGTATTTTTATAGTTGCTTTTAGCTGCCTATGTATTATATATGCGCCTATGTATGTACATATGTACTTGTTGGGCGTCATATAAGACTAACTCCCTGCTGTTTTCCTGTGCATATGTATCTATGTCTATGTATATATGGATATCAGATTTTCATTATTTATTTGATATTTTTACAGCTTCAGTGGAAACTCAACGGGAGATTCCTTGATCCTGAAAATGAAACGGATATTCGAATATCAGGGTCCTTTCTCGTGGTGAAACTAAGCAAGAATCCGGAGAGGTACATGCAGCAAGTTGGAGATTACCAGGTGATTCCCAGTTTACAATATTCGACTACTGTACTACAGTTCCTTAGCAGTAGAATGTTTTTAATTGATTACAAGTGGTTCTGTGTGAGCACATTTCCCTGGTAATTTTCTAGCCAGTAGATATTTAATTGTGAAGATCGTTTTTATGCAAACTGTTTTGTATCTAATGATGAACAATGGGTAATTAGCGTGAGACAACAAGAGCAAATTACGGGGGTGGTGGCTCGTTACTCACGTTAATCTTTTTTGCTAGGATCTTGGTGTATACGATGTGAATATTGATTTATATTTTGCGTGTGATTATAAGTTTTTTTTTACAGTTGGTGAGCACTTTAAAATTTGCCATGGGCTGTAATAATATGCCAGCAGGTCTTCACATGTGTATGCGTTTTGAATTGAATATGAGAGGATTTTTCACGACTGGTGATCATAGTTTGGGGTTTGCTTGCTTGGGAAAGCGTTAATAGAGTTGTTTTAATCGCCCTGTTCTACCTCCTTTATGATTGACAGTGTGTGGCGGAGTTTGGAGCGGAAGCATTGACATCCTTACCAGCCCAACTGAGTATTGCTCGAATGGAATCTTTCAAACCACAAGAGAATAAAACTCTAGTAGTTGTCCAGGGTAACTCCGTAGCCATTGAATGTGATCCGCCTTACAGTAACCCGTCACCTATCATTCAATTTTTTAAGGATGGTCTGAGTCTGGAAACGGAAACAGCAGGTTAGTCGTGCTAACATTTCCTCACTTAAAGTGAAACATAAATCACTAACTTATACTACGGAAACCGCAAACCTTTCAATATATTTAAAAATGATGCACCCGCACATGCTCTTACTACTTATTACGTTAGCTACTGCTGATGTTGAAGTATACATGTATGTATGTCTGTTTATCGTCGTATGAAATGAATATAGAATATAAAAGAATTCACGTATTTATGACTTTGACTCTGAATATTGTTTCAACAGAGAATTTACTGCTGACGGATTCCGGGGTGCTATTTATTCAAAACGTAACGTTACAAGATAGTGGGATTTACTGGTGCTCAGTTACAAATCACATAACCACCGATACTATTTATTCATATTGGGGTACCAAGTTGGTTGTTCAACCAACTAGAGGGATGGGAGTTTGGAAACCCCCGGAGTTCCTTGTCAAACCTAAACCTTACGTTGTTGTTCCTAAAGGTGAGACAAAAGATAATGATTACGTCCCATTTTTAATCAAGGTTGCTATACCTTTTTTAGTGCACAGGGAAGGTAAACACAAACTGTAATGGTTATTACACTCTGGTAAATGTATTTTGTTGTGTAAGGTGTTGTAGTTATGAGCAAAACATGTAATAAGTCTCATTGAGCATTGAATTTATGCTTAAAAGCGTTAGTAATATTGGGTTTTGGAGATGGGAGAGACATTGACAATTGAGCGTAACAAGTTATGATTTGCTGAAAGTTGCTACGTTACATTCAGACTTCTTGTTAAATTGCATTGCACTGGCCCAATCTGTGTACATTTGAGCATACAGACAGACATAATATATAGGCACAGATGTGCTTAAGAGAAAGAAGGTTTCAGTTTAGTTGAATCATACATTTTGCCATTGGTAATTTGTATTAGAATTATTTATTTGCACCCACGACAGCTTGTTTAACGTCAATGTATAACTCAGGCGAAAAAATCTGAAAAGAGGACCGCGTGAAAGTCGTAAATTATTTACGAGTATGTCAGTGACCATTGTACTGTGGATATGTGGATTGTAATATGATTGCGGCAGTACAAGTATTGGAACAAGTTAGATTAAGATTTAGTATGAGAGAGAGATACAGAAATGCAATAATCCACCAGAAGGCAAGTTCTTTAACTACGACAACATCACTAGTATAACTGCCCTGCCTTAATTGTATCTTTTTGGGAGGATTGTTCGAATGGAGAATATAATCATAATTGAGGTTTTTGTCTTGTTCCCGTAAAAATTAAAAGTATAATAATTCTTCTATGCAGATTTTATTTTCTGCTGGTTGTTGTAAATACTGTTGTTGCCTATGTAATTCAAAGGTAATTCGAGTATAAAAACGATGCAAAATATCGATAAGCTTACTGCAATTGTGCAACAACACAAAGATATTCTGAGATCATAAAATTCGAGTTATTTAGTCCAGCAATGAACCAGGATTGGATGACATCATTTTCTCCTACTTATTCTTCAACTTCCACTTCTCATCTGCCATTAAATCTCAATGGGAACGTATTAGGTGCACTACCTCAACAGCTTTGGCGATAGGATCAAGTATAAAAGAGACTATTACTCCATTACTCATGGTGTCATGGTGTATGGCTATATATATTAAGTTTTTATGACCCCAGGATCTTCTCTGTTCCTTATCATCAGCAGTTTTATGTATTAATTGCAAATTTTATGACATTGTATTTTTGAACGCGCCACAGTTTTTGCGTGGGAAAGGTCTCTCTCTCTCCTTCCACGCTGGTGGTACAGTTTTTGCTAATTATTCTCAAAGCCCACTTAATTACTTGAAATTCATCAGGTATGCTTAGATAATAACTTGACTAATTATTGTTGTATTGTCTGTACAGATGGGAACGCCACGCTGGAATGTGTAGCAATTGGCAATCCTCCGCCGATGACTAGTTTCCGCAAATTACGGGCGCCAGCGAAGAGTAGTTCGCAACAGACCAGTCGAGGAAACCTTAATTTAATCAATGCTGGCTTGGCTCATGAAGGTGAATATGTCTGCGAGGCCTACAATGGAATCGGGGAGACAGTCACAACCATATCAACTGTTGTTCTTAATAGTAAGCTTAAGTTTCCCCTTACGTTTATACATAATTCGAATTTACAGTTTGAGGGGCATTTGTGCGTAAACTTTGGAGGAGTTTGGCTTGATGCAGATGGAATGTCTTCATTTCTTAGACACATATGTATATATATAAGCGTAATATCTTGACGCTTTTGCTAGAGAGTTAGCTATTATGACTGAGTAAGAATACATTTTCTCATTCTTTTTTAAGCGACATAATGCTTTATAAATAATAGAATAAAGCGATAATTGTTTCTAATATATTATGGTGTAGTTCCATAATTTATTCATAATGGCTTTCATAAGTGTAATTATTTTTTTTAGGTATGCCCAATATCACAAGGGAGCCTAAAAGTCTCGTTGTGGAAGAGGGCGGAGAGGCCCTAATGGACTGTGCAACGGAAGGCTTGCCGAAACCCCGTGTCTACTGGGTCTTCAATGGACATAATGTTCATGATGACGGGAACATCAGAATTACCGGTAAATGTTAACCCACCCTTGACTTAATTGTTGAATACTTCCTTTCTATTCAACTTATTTTACCTGGACGATTATTGTTTCCATTATGAAGTTACATATTATTTATTAGTGCCCTTTATTTCTTTATTGCTTTAACCCAGAAGTCTTTCTCGAACTTCATATAAAAGTATGGTTTTATAAGGACTGTGTGGGCGTAGCACAGGATAACATGTAGTACATGGATGTCATCTGAGCATCATTTAATTATTTAGAAAAACAGGGATACTATCGGTCTGTAAAATCCCATAATTACATTGCTGTGGGGTGTATACACTGTATATGTACTATACATTCATCTACTTCAATGATTACCTAATGGGAAAAACAAAATCGTATGCAATGACCAAGTATTTAAAATAGGGAATTTAGAAATTCGTTCCGTATTTAGATTACGTGAAGTATTTTAACATGAGAATTTCCTGTTCCTTTAATCGCAGCTGATCATATCTTTACCACTTATTTACATTCTGTCCACGTGCTAATCTCAATTTAATTGCGAGCACCAAAGGACTCCATAACTTTCCGGACTGAATTGCTTGAGTGAGCGATGAGTTGAAACGGAGTAGTAGACTGTTGTAGAAATAATTGATTTAATTACAGAGGGTTCCTCTTACATGCAAACGTTTTCATGAATTTTTATTTCGAACCTCCAAAGATTTTTGCCCGGTTCACAATTAACACTCTTTAAGATGTTTCTTGCATTGTAATAATTGTAGACACAAGTACGTTCACTGTTCACACATTCACAACATGCGAACGTCCATCCATATGCAGATAATGTGTACTTTTTTCAAGCCATTTTTGTACTTAATTGCTTTTTTCAATAATTTGGGCAATTTAATGTCCCTAAGTTTCAGCGAGCCTTGCATTCTGGATTTTTATTTTATAGTACTTCGGACGGAGCATAGGACCCCATAAATGAAAAAGAGTATGAGTTATCATATGCGTAGGAAGTTTAACAATGTTCATTGTTTGAAAAACAAAATTTTATGAGTTGAGTCAATGGACTGCAAATGTCTTTTCATCTTTTTCTATTTGCATTTTCCGTATTTTGTGCAAAGGGTTTGGTTTGAGGATTAGAGAGGTTTCTGCGGTCTTGTTTTTGAGTATAATTATATGTAAGGACTTTTTTCTTATGTAAGGGCAATACGTCTATGTGAAATTTTGTTCCTTCATTGTAATACAGCGACTCAACGCATGTTCAAGTCAAGAAATGAGGTGGAGGGTGTTGTTCATGTTGTTGTAGAAACATTGTCAAGTCCATGGAAATATAAGAGTTGCTCGGACCTCATGTATGTAGTTCGTATGTAAGTGTGTGTGTTGGAAGATAAATGGGTAAATTTCTATGGAAATTCTAATGTGAATTGAGTAAGCAGGGTCTCAAGACTATTAACGAGTAATTTAGCATCATTTATCTGTATTTATTTATGATGTACGGGGAGTGGCTCTGTAGTTTTTCTGATGCAGTTCTTCTTCTTTCACTCTTCTGCCAGATCTGCCCATGTGTTTACATGTACTTATATAGTATGCTCACGTTACGTCTTCTCGCGAGTTGTTTCCCTTTGCCACTTAGGAGAAATGCACGTGTGGATTGAAATTGGGAAAAAATGTAAATGCTTCTTGCAGTTATTGCCAATGGGAGCCACCCTCATGCATTTTATTTATTCAGATAAAACTTTGTGGCATGAATTTGTAGCGTGGTTATAGTCCGATTAACATATGTGTAGAATGGATGTAACAATGTGGGGAATGTATGTATGGATAGGAAGTATGTATTGCGAGTCCACCACCATCGATTTTGATTTATTACAAGTAAAATTTAATTATTCAGTTCTGTTTGGAAGGAACGTTTCTCTAGTCCACATGTCCATTTTTGTCATTTGTTTATTACAGACGGGGGATTACGAATTTCTCAGGTTGAGAAGAAGCATGCCGGCTTGTTCCAATGTTTTGCCACCAACCCTATGGGATCCGTCACGAGTCCGGCGGAATTGAAAGTCTTACCTAAAATGATTACTTCTATGGCTAATGATAGCACGGGTCAGTTAAAGTTCAGTAGACAAAAAAGGCTTGGGAGGGAATGGTATCGACAAGAAAATTGATTGTTTATGCGTTTTGTTTTACAGATTTGGATGAAACTGTGAGCAGTGTTACTCCCCCGGTCACACGCCACCATCACGGAGAGAATCATCATCATAAAAATATTAAATTTCATCGAGGAAAGCATAAGCGAAGGAAGCACAAGGGTCAAGGTATGTGCGTCCATATAATGTGCACTTGTCATTCATTAGTATGCATCAACTATCGCTCGTAGACGCAGCAGCGTCATAGGTAAAGACAAACACTACAATATTTGTTTTCTTGTATGTAGATATGATCCCACCCTCAAGACCCGAGATGAATCGAATATCCGACGAGTCTGTGATGATACGGTGGTCCGTACCCCCCAATAGTGGTTATCCTATTCAATTCTTCAAGATTCAATACAAAGAAGTTAGCAAAAGGTTAGCTTTCCATTGTAACGGGAATTTATAGTTTTATTTTAATGGACTACACAGAATAGTTCATTCATTACGTTTTGTTTTCATTAACAGTTGGGAATATTTTGTTTTTTTCAGGAATTCACGATGGATGACTATTGATGACGATATTCCTCCACACATTCACAGTTACGAAGTACGAGATTTGAGAGTAGGGCATGCCTATAGGTAAGTAATATCGGGTTAAGCTCATGGGCGTTATTTTGTATCCTTGTAAAAATAACCTGATTTAAAATTGTATATATCAGGAAACTGAGGGTTTTTCTCATTGAATGTTACAGATTTCGAATCGCAGCAGTTTATTCCAATAATGACAATAAAGTTGGCCCGAATTCGGAAAAGTTTGTCCTACAGAAAGATGCTACCATGCGGCGTCCCATATATGTTCCCGTAGTGACCACTGCAGCTCCTCACAATACCACCACCATATTGTTGCAGTGGAAGGTATGTGTACTTATTGAATGTTTTATGAGGTTTTTAATTAGTACACGCCTCCAAATGCATTCCTGAACTGTCGGTATCAGGATTGTTTATTGAAAATAATTGATTGGGAGTGCTGGTTCTTTGTGTAGCATATGAGAGGCGAAGGCGCAAGTGGAGGACTAGATGGCTACTTTATTTATTACCGGGAAGCAACAACCGTCAGCGATTATGCCAAAGTAACCGTACTGGGTTCCAACACAGACACTCACTACATTACACATTTAAAGCCGGGAACTGCGTACGACATTAAAATTCAAGCTTTTAATCGTGCCGGAGCTTCGAATTTTAGTACTATCGTTGCTGCAAAGACATTAGGTATGTTCGGCTTCAAATATTATGAACTGGATTTATGAGTTAAGCGCGTCAACTGTATGTGGATTTATATTATTATTCGTTTAATTAACGAATGCTCGCGTTATTTTATTAGGAGTCCCTACTACTGAGAAACCTGAGGATGACCGCAATCGTAAAAAGCAAACTGAAATCATTATTCCCGATGATGTACCACCTCCTGCCAACGACCATTTGTACCTTCTTCTAGGCTGTCTTTTCGCTGGATTTTGGGTATTTCTATGCATCGCTTGCGCGTTGTGCTACAGATGCAAGCAGAAAAGAGGTAATAAAGAAAATATTGTTACTCACAACGCGATTACACAAAGTTTAAATGTGCTATACAAGTAACATTGTATGAACATGTTTTGTCGGCGAACGTTTACTATATTAGTTATTATTTTGCAGCTGAAGAAGAAGCAAAATATCCCTGTGAGCTGCCAAATGATATCGAAGCCAAAACAATGCCCAATGGTCATACATCCCTCAGTGGACATGCCCTAGATGGTTACTTACCCAATATCTCCTCTCATTTAGACGAGAAGGTAAAATAATTGGTTATTTTAATAAACTTCACTGAAATTAATTGATTGAATACGTAGTCCTATTACCACAAGATGTAACTTGCTATAATGTACTAATCTTACTGGTACCTGTATTTATGCTTTTAATTTGCAGGAAACTTCATTTGTAGAACGTCACCACAACAACAATCGTCCAATTTCTCCCTCGCATTTAAATACTCCCGAGGACTTAGCCACGTTCAAATCCGCCATATCATTATCCCTCGATCGTCGTGCACATCATCAACAGTACCAGGAGCCCAAGTCAAGTGGAACTACTCCTTCCCGTAAGGACACAGATTCATTGTCCCGAAATAATAGCCTACAGCGGAAGAAGCATCAGCATCACCCGCAACAACATCAACCACCACAAAACCAAAATCATACAGCCAGTCTCCGACGAGGCAATTATGTGTCTTGTAGCAGTGAAGATTTGGATGTTGATTCTAGTGATGTGAAAAGTTCAAAAGTATTTCCTAAAGAACATTATAAAGTGAGTCGGAAGCATAGTCGAAAGAGAAACAGCATGGTGGATGTTTAGGGAAACTAAAATACAGTTTTTAAATTATTCGATACATCGTGAAACAAAGTATTACCGTACCGCTAGGAACTTATGAAAGATCTTCAGATTACATCCGCGTTTCAGCTTAATAAATTGTGATCGTGAACTTAATTAATTTTTGTATTTCAAATACCTAGAGGTAATTAAACTTTAGGCTTATCCACGTGCAAAATCAAACAACAACTACGCACCTTATCTGCTGCCTGCCTGATGTGATATTTTTCGGTCTTCGTTTTTGGTAGATGACAAGTGTGACCACCATTTAGCACCGTTTTATACTAGTTGTCAACTAATTACTAGAAGTAAGTAACAGACGTAGTTTTTGTTTATTTATGTACTATCCTGAATATGGAACTACTTCTGGGTAAAAGGACAGTTTTCCATATTTGAAAGACTAAAATATTGTCGTAGAATTAGTTCAATCAACTTATTTCCTGGTGTTTTTGATTTAGAATTTTGCGTAATTTTAGGTATGTCAGTTTTATTTTTGCTTTCATTATATATTTCTTGTTCGAGTCAATGTTGTTTTGCATATTATTTATCTATCTGTATTTATGCAGCAACCATATTTATGTTTTAGGTTCTTTCTTTTAGGTTTATAAGACCGAATGGCAACGAATAATGTAATGAACCCTTTAATAATGGGACTGCAGTTTTTTTGAAATTTAAATTTATACCCATTTTCTGTTGGACTGATGGTACTATCACGAATCTTCAGTATTGACTTCGTAAATTTTATACTGTTGTCTTAACGGTTTAACTTGGTGGTCTCAAAAATTGCAATAATTATCATTGTCTGATTACTTGCATAATTTTTTACTATTATAATATACAGATATAGGTTCGTTTCATACCCATAGTTAGTTGAAGTACTTGTTGCTTTAAAAACGAAATACAATAAATTTTCGTAATTCTCGGTATTGATAACTGGAACTACGAAACAATAAGTAGAAGGTATGTATTTAATCTTAAATTCGTTTTACATGATCATTGTTAATGATTGCATGTTGAAATGGAGTCATCGCAGTTACATTTTCAAGCAACATTATTAAATGAATAAAAGAAAAATCCATATTTCTTCAAAGTGGTTTTGCGTACTGTGTCTGTCTACTTCCTTTCGTTTTGGTAACCATCCATCCTTTCATTATTGAAATCTTATTTTTCATTATTCTTGCCTTCAATATTTAAAACATCAGATTCGTGTCATACAGTAATATAATATTCATATGTACCTCGATTTCTTTAAACAAGTTCGCAAAGTTAAAAAATTACCTATATATGCACTTACCGAACCCTTTAAAAAACGTATTTATGCTAACTTCAGAACCCCTGAACCGATTATGGTAATCTAAAGCGTAAAGCCAATGCGAGACAATTATTTTAAGTTGACTTTTTCAGTCCCCGACATCCAACACGTATGCAAATAGGGGTCATTAACAACAACGTTTTGGCACTGTTGCTAACAAAAACCTCCCTTGGCTACCATTTAGAATACATTGGGGAAAATAACCCGGTGTTCCCCCCGAACAACATTTTAAAAGTTTGCATGGAGAGTCCAAGTAGTACCATTGTAATGCATTTTTACAGAATCAAAGAAGGATTGAAATAAACGAACTAAGCCGGATACCATAAAGGTATCCGGCACCAACACTTATTTGATACCTTGCTAAACAGGATGTCTGTGTAGCAGAATTTTCATTTCACAAAATATCTTGTGATATCATTTTACATGTGCATAAATATTAATGAGGCCCAGGATTTTAATCCTTTTATGACCATAGACTGTACATACGTCTTAATATTTGTATCTGCATCAGCTCTTCCATTCGTTGAGCCTTGGAACTCCAAGTATTGAATGATGTAGTCTCACCCGGTTTGGTTTGAGTCACCTTTTAGTAGCGATAGGATGATACTCTTCCATGTAGTTTGCCCAAAGTAATGCACTTCCAGTTCTAAGAAAAGTAGTACTCAGCGACTCCAGTAGCTTCTTCATTAAATTTTTCGTGTTCATAAAATGCCCAACTGAGAAACAATAAAGATGAGGGCTCACATGAGACAATGCTATGTTGATAATGCAACTATTACTGCAAGGTACTGTACAACTGTACGCGAATAATATCACAAAATATGATTTTAACGTAGTACATCAGAAACCGGGTTAAAACTTCGTCCATTCGTCGGTTACTTGTTGACAACACAGTTCTTTAAAAGTATTTATAGGTTCAAACTATGCTTCTCTGGGTTGGACATATTGGAATGTTTCATACTACTGTGCAAAGATGCCCAAATGGCTCAGCCTATCCTAAATCCTTCCTATTTATAAAATTTGAGCCGAGCCTACATATATGCCTACATTTTAACCGCCGAATAGGTCAGCCTATCCTACATCCTTCCTATATGGGGAGCACCAAGCCTACATATTAGCCTACATTTCATTAACAAATTAGATCAACCAATTCTACACCCTTCCTACATTTTATATGCTTTTCATTACTGACAGACTATTTAAGGGCGTGTTCTACTCTAATTCTACGCCAACATATCTCAGTAAATCCTGTTTGAAATTTGAAGTGTGTTCAAACGCATTTTTTTGTTTCAGTGGTCGAGTTTATACAGTTTCCACTTTACCAAGTATTTTGAAGTTTTAATTTTGGTGAAGTTCTAGCGCATATCAAGGCGAGATAGCACGAACTTTTCATGCTTGAACCGCACCATGAAACCTACAATCTGCAAGTACCAGTCGCGGATTATTCTTTAATTTTCATTTGGCCGTTCCATATACCATTAAATGAAAATGACATGTATAAATAGACTACATATATGCTTATAATTCTACGATGCCTTAGCCTACCCATTTTGTAGGTTAGGCTTTTAGCGTAAACTCTTGCACCCTATTTTGCCTACAAGCCTCTTTAATAAAATCCTCGCACCCTATAAGTAGCCTACAAATAGGCCTATGTGTAGGATAGGCGGACACCTTTGCTGCTGTGACTGAACCGAGAAATGGTTAAGAACAAATTAACAGTAAGTCCGCTGCTTCAGAAATATTTTAGAGTTCAATGCATTGGAGTTTATCTCTGTTTTTCCGTAAAAGAATCATTACGAAAGATTTTTCATTTTCCTATCCACAGTTAAATTCTGTACAAAATATATTTCTTCTAGCATTTTGTACCCTTGTAGATCTTGCAGAGCACAGGGGCTACGGCAATGGTTATTGAACACCCCATGTGTATCACAAAAGTTTAGCAATTTCAGTAAAAATTACATTATCAAAATCAATCATGATTTGTAATTGGAAACGAAGTTTTAATTTTTGAACAACTTTATTTACTAAGCAGTTTATAACGTTGTCCTAATCTGAACGGCAATAATTATCTACTTATAAATTCAATAATAAAAATTCTGTATAAATACACCTTAACACAGTAAAGTCAATCTTATGATAAATAAATATATTGAGTACAGTAGGAAAAAAGGGGATTGTATATTGTAGCTATTTGGGGGATAATTTTGTTTGACTACAACAATATATATTATTTTATTTACTTCCTTTAAGTTTGTAAATTGATTCAATTCAAGGTCGGTGTAAATGTAAATCCATTTGCATAATCTGTTTTGTTTCCTCATAGCCAAAGGAGGACTTTCATAGTAAATAATGGGTTAGAAAATGTTGAGATAAAGAGCTGTTAGCTCACTTTCCGTAATATGAATAAATAAATAATATGTTTTTAAGAGACGATAAAGCCATGCATACTGACAGTACAACACTGACAATGCAACACGGAACTGCTTCATACGTTGCCCCCTATTTCATAAAATTTCAACAATAATTTTCTTTTTGGCCATACATCAGGGTAATTGATTACCGACAGCTTTGTATTCTTTTCTAAACGTTTCTATTAGTGGAGAATGGGGACAACTCAAACTGCTCATTGCTTTGCAATAAAGTAGTTCTCGCTGTAGTAACACCATGTTCTTTTCTAGTTTTAATGTATATAAGGTAATGTAATTTGTAATAATTAATAATTATTATTAATTATAATATTAAAATTATATTATCAACTATATTAAAATTAAGCTCAAGTTAGATTGGGGTCTATATATGAAGCTAAAATACGAAGTGGGGGTTTATGCTGGGATATATCATGTAATAACAAATGCACTTTTTGCTCGTTATCGCAGGAAACATGGGTACATCTACTAATGGAATGTAAATCGTTAAGAGGATTGAGAAGCAGGTTTATAGGCAGGTTTGTTACTGCAGATTACCCGATTGAGAAGAATTTTGCTGCGCTCATGAGTTCTGCAGACAAAAACACATTGTACGCCGTTAGCGAGTTTATATATTATATTGGTAAAAAGAAATTATTATTATTAATCAATTAAATTAAGTTACTTCCCTTAAATATATACTTTATCACATTAAAAGTATGATTTTCCAATTCTGTAATATGATTGTTTTGTTATCTCGATAAAATTTGTGTATGAGCGCGCTCGTGAACACAATAAATACATACATACATACATACTATATTAAAATTATATTATTAAAACTACATTAAAATTATATTATTAAAATTATATTCTTAAAATTATATTAAAATTATATTATTAAAATTATATTAAAATTAAATTATTAAAATTATATTCTTAAAATTATATTAAAATTATATTCTTAAAATTATATTAAAATTATATTCTTAAAATTATATTAAAATTATATTATTAAAATTATATTCTTAAAATTATATTAAAATTATATTATTAAAATTATATTCTTAAAATTATATTAAAATTATATTCTTAAAATTATATTAAAATTATATTCTTAAAATTTTATTAAAATTATATTCTTAAAATTTTATTAAAATTATATTCTTAAAATTATATCGAAATTACATTAAAATTATATTCTTAAAATTTTATTAAAATTATATTCTTAAAATTTTATTAAAATTATATTCTTAAAATTATATCAAAATTACATTAAAATTATATTCTTAAAATTATATCAAAATTACATTAAAATTATATTCTTAAAATTATATCAAAATTACATTAAAATTATATTCTTAAAATTATATTAAAATTATATTCTTAAAATTATATTAAAATTATATTCTTAAAATTATATTAAAATTATATTAAAATTATATTTTTAAAATTATATTAAAAATATATTCTTAAAATTATAATAAAAATATATTCTTAAAATTATATTAAAATTATATTTTTAAAATTATATTAAAAATATATTCTTAAAATTATAATAAAAATATATTCTTAAAATTATATTAAAATTATATTTTTAAAATTATATTAAAAATATATTCTTAAAATTATAATAAAAATATATTCTTAAAATTATATTAAAATTATATTCTTAAAATTATATCAAAATTACATTAAAATTATATTCTTAAAATTATATCAAAATTACATTAAAATTATATTCTTAAAATTATATCAAAATTACATTAAAATTATATTCTTAAAATTATATTAAAATTATATTCTTAAAATTATATAAAAATTATATTATTAAAATTATATAAAAATTATATTATTAAAATTATATAAAAATGATATTCTTAAAATTTTATTAAAATTATATTCTTAAAATTTTATTAAAATTATATTCTTAAAATTTTATTAAAATTATATTCTTAAAATTATATTAAAATTATATTAAAATTATATTATTAAAATTATATTATTAAAATTATATTAAAATTATATTATTAAAATTATATTCTTAAAATTATATTAAAATTATATTCTTAAAATTATATTAAAATTATATTCTTAAAATTATATTAAAATTATATTCTTAAAATTTTATTAAAATTATATTCTTAAAATTATATTAAAATTATATTCTTAAAATTTTATTAAAATTATATTCTTAAAATTTTATTAAAATTATATTCTTAAAATTTTATTAAAATTATATTCTTAAAATTTTATTAAAATTATATTCTTAAAATTATATCAAAATTACATTAAAATTATATTCTTAAAATTATATTAAAATTATATCAAAATAACATTAAAATTATATCAAAATAACATTAAAATTATATTCTTAAAATTATATTAAAATTATATTCTTAAAATTATATTAAAATTATATTCTTAAAATTATATTAAAATTATATTCTTAAAATTTTATTAAAATTATATTCTTAAAATTTTATTAAAATTATATTCTTAAAATTTTATTAAAATTATATTCTTAAAATTTTATTAAAATTATATTCTTAAAATTTTATTAAAATTATATTCTTAAAATTTTATTAAAATTATATTCTTAAAATTTTATTAAAATTATATTCTTAAAATTATATTAAAATTATATTATTAAAATTATATTATTAAAATTATATTAAAATTATATTATTAAAATTATATTCTTAAAATTATATTATTAAAATTATATTATTAAAATTATATTAAAATTATATTATTAAAATTATATTATTAAAATTATATTAAAATTATATTATTAAAATTATATTAAAATTATATTATTAAAATTATATAAAAATTATATTATTAAAATTATATAAAAATTATATTAAAATGATATTAAAATTATATTAAAATTATATTAAAATTATATTAAAATTATATTAAAATTATATTAAAATTATATTAAAATTATATTAAAATTATATTAAAATTATATTAAAATTATATTAAAATTATATTAAAATTATATTAAAATTATATTAAAATTATATTAAAATTATATTCTTAAAATTATATAAAAATTATATTATTAAAATTATATAAAAATTATATTATTAAAATTATATAAAAATGATATTATTAAAATTATATTAAAATTATATTCTTAAAATTATATAAAAATTATATTATTAAAATTATATTAAAATTATATTATTAAAATTATATTATTAAAATTATATTAAAATTATATTAAAATTATATTATTAAAATTATATTAAAATTATATTAAAATTATATTAAAATTATATTAAAATTATATTAAAATTATATTAAAATTATATTGTTAAAATTATATTAAAATTATATTAAAATTATATTATTAAAATTTTATTAAAATTATATTAAAATTATATTATTAAAATTATATTAAAATGATATTAAAATGATATTATTAAAATTATTATAATAGTTATTAATAAATTGTGTTAAATAATTTGACACAAATTATTATTATTTCCAGAAATAAAAGCATAAAATTTACAAGAAAAAAAACGTAAATAGGATTTGGCCGCGGCTTGCTTTCATGTTTTGGTTCAACACAGGATTCACATCCTGCAGACAACACATATGTACACAAGCTACGATTGATGAACAGTGTACTTCTGTAAGATACTTCCCATTTAAGAGCACTTGCTCTATACGAACAAAAATATTTGACACCAATCCCATTTTGCCATAATACTATTTCTTCTCCTTATGGGAGTGCATGTCATTATAAGATTCAAATTTTACAGCCTATAAAGCTGCGCTCATATAAAGAGAGTCACTGTATAACTTTCATTCGTAGTTATTGTCACCAGACATATTTCAAAATAAATATGAATTTCAAGTTCTGTCATCATATATCGTTTTTGCATATTAACCTAAAAAGGCATGTATTTATAATATGTAATTACACACCCAGATATTTAGTGGCGTAATAATTGCTTACATGGGTCTCTGGAGATGACAATTTTGGATACAAAAAATATAATTGCTTCCTATACTGATATAAATAATTACTAGTTGGAGACTTCGAAGAAGCTATTATCGTTTCCCCTTCCCCAGAAAAACTGTTATAACATTATATAAACCGTAATAATTAAGGTTTGATAATCTAGACCCCATAAAAATACTGATACTGTATAATTATTGGGAATTTCGGGAGTGTAAGATGTTGCCATTTTTCTGTTTGGTATTGTACAAGTATAAAAACAAAATACATACATACGAAGGCCAAATGTGTCCTCATGTCTTGACATCTAATTGATTGAAACTTTCAGTAGAAATAACATCTGATACTGTGGCAAAATTTTGGTTATTTTTACCGTAAAAATGATATCTACCTTTGCTGTTGATTTATTCAAGCTGTATACAAAAATGGGCTGCCTTTTCAAAACACTTCCATTCTATTTCAATTCACATGGATTGCTAGAAGAAGTAAAGTGTAACAGGAAGAAGATCTTCTGGTATATTTCCGCATTATACATGTTAGTATCGTATCTTAGCAATACACTATACATTTGGGAGACACTGGGTGAGCCAGAGGGCGAAAAAGTGGCGGAAATGATTATAGCAGGATTTTACAATCTCTCCATGTTGTCAGCCCTCGTAACCTACCTAAATCTCTGGTGCTTTTCATATGATATTTGTCACGTTTTCAATTGCTTTCTCCATTACGTTTCTAAATCAGGTAATTATGCCATTACCAAAAAAATAGTTTACTTTATAAGACGAAATACTAGTTATATGAACACTCATATCATTAGCAATTTAAAAATAGAATCACAAGAAAATATTTGGTTACTTAGCAACAAAAGTTCAAGGGAAGCGAGACATGTGTGACTCCATTGCAATTGGTATTTTTGGAATGTCGGTGACCAATCCTATTAATGGCTGCTTCCTGTATATGATATATTTTCGTGAAAATCGTTACATCTTAACAAGAATTACTGACGGTACTTCATACGCTCATATATGCCTCGGGCTGATTTTGGAATGGATCATGAACGTGCAGCTCTGCTTGGTGATTTGGTTTCATATCCTTTTCTGGATTTTGTGCTTGTTTAGTACAATACGATCTCTTGCTGTTATGAGGTACATAATCCAACAAGCCCTTTAGAAAATCCGTTTAGATATATATAATTTTTAATTATTAGCGTTTTTATTATTATTTTTATCAATTCTGGTAGAAATATCAAGATACGGCACAGACATAGGTCATTGAATTCCTATACACAATATAGAAGTATACTTTCAAAAATTCGTGCAATGCTGTCACTCAAAAATCAACAGAATCAAGATGGTTTCCAAACGTAAGTTTCGTATGAAGATTAATCCCTTACCGTTGTATCTGTACTAAAATCGAGTAGTCGTACGAATTTTATTTTTTTGAATAATTGTTTACATAGGAAAAATTCTCACTGGTCGTCCAATAATTTTAAAAATGAGCAGAAGTACGACTCAGCGATGACTGACTATAAAAGCCAAATGATACTCAATATTCAAACTAATGTCATATTTCAGTTCTTAATTACTCCAGCATTGGTAATCCTCATCATGAGCGTGTCAGTGATGTGTAATTGTATAATTCTGAAGATGCACAGGAGTCTGCATTGGCCTGCTTTGATTACTATCATTAATGTTGACGTTCTTATAACAGTCGTCCAGCTTGTAGCATTCCCTCTAGCTGGGAAAGTCTTGGGAGAATCAATAAAAACAGTGAACTTCTGGAGAAGTCACGTTTCGGTCCAAATCATGGAGGGTAAATACACTCAATCTTTACGCCCTTTGAAACTTGTAATCGGAGGGATGGACTTCCCACACAATGCCAGATGCATATTAAAGTGTACATCATCATACCCTCTGCAAGCATACCTGAATTGCAAGTATGCTTGAGCATGCTTCATTGTGACTATCTGCGGTACATACTTCGCGGCTGTATACTTCCAAATGTATCACACAGTGCTTCTGCAGAATACACATTGATCAGCTACACAATGCACACGCAACATTTTAACGGTCTCAGCCTCACGAATGCTTCTCAAAATGGCCATTTATTCAACGCACGCTTTGGTTGTGTAGTACAGTACTAATTTTTGTCTTACCCTCATCACGGTATACAACAATCATCTTCCCTTCAACTAATTGAGGAAAATATGGACTCAATACTTGATCTTCTCAAGCAAAATAACCATCTGGATCATCCTTCCCTAGTCATGCCATCCAATTCTGTTACCATTTCGCAACAATCCCGGGAGGTAAAGTATTAAAATAATTTAGAATCAATACAGTATCATCTTATCAACTCCCAGCGGAGCGACCTATTATACTAGATGGCACCAGACATGAGCAGTGTATGAAAATAATGTACACATTACTCTTTTAAGTTCCTAAATTATTGTTGTTGTGTTAATAATTGTTGTTGTAAATGATAGTTGTAATGGAGGGTCTTTGGACTGAATTGAGGAATCGGGGTTCACTCTTAGTGGAAAGAGATTAATGTCAGCCAGTTAATATTATCTGTATAATAACAGGCATGCTCAGGATTTAACATTCTTTCCTACGCAGGTTAAAAGAAAACGACACTGCTGGTTCCGACAATGTTTGTTGTGAGATCAACCCTAGGAAAGCAATTCCCTCAGAATCGGTTGAAATTGCACTGGGTAAAAATATTGTGATAATCCACTGTTAAATTAAATTACTTCGCCTTCCACTTTTAAATCATTCTGACCAATCTCTTTCCTGATCTCAATTCATTTAAGGTATATATTTTCTAGCGGTTGAAGCAAAAGTCACGAATAAAAGTCTTCGTAGAAAATACGAGGACAAAGTCAATGCGGAAGGGTACAATCCATACCTTGATCAACTTATGGGACTCAAATCAACCCATCGGGTCATCCGCAGTATCCTGCAAGCATTTAGGAATGACTACGACTCCAACGGAGTGCGGATTACTTCCCCATTGGAGGTTTCTGTAGATAATACTTTGGCGGAAAACCTTGTGGAATAATCAGCTACCTGACGTGAGAGGTGGTCACAAATTCCATTGTATATGTGTAACAATTGTATACAATTTACTTTTATACGTGTAATAAAATTCTGAGTAATGAACAAATTGAATAAGTTGTTTTAGTAAGCTATCTTATTATTGCCAGTGAGTCTCTAAAAGTGCACTCATATATACCGTTGGAACGTATACTTACGTATACCACAGTCGAATATGCTCTCCAATGTACATCTTAGAAACATACCTAGGTATGAATTCAGGAGTTATGTTGCGGTACATTACATCATGCGTTTAGGAGGTACATGTGTGAAAGCAGAGACAGCGTGAATATAACTCATCGAGGCATGCCTATATGCCGCAAATCTTGCCGTTTGGTATACATTCACAGCACTCTCAGAGTTACACTTTTGGATCTGCATCCAGAAACGTGTGGGTTCTTTAAGAAGTCCTCAGCTATCACGTTCGCCGAGGGTGTTATTTCTAATACAATAACTGTATTGATTGCTTTACCGTAAACCGTGACTGTGTAGTTGTATCAGACCATTTTCCTGGTATCTACAAATTGGTATTAACCGAATCAATATTTTATTACATTACCTCATTGGACGATCTTAGGTGGTCACCAGCTGCACATAAAAGCAAAAGATATTTGTCATCTACTATAACAACTTGCGTTATTGAATAAATACAGTGCCCTCTTGCTACTAGTAGACTAGAGATCCCCTTGTGAGAGCTTTTTCTCTACATACATGGGTAAACCTATTTTGAGTCAATCGCATTTATCACTATTTTTCCAGTTCTTAGGGGCGCTTTTATAGAGAGTATGCTTTAAGTAATAGCTATGCTTGAATGGATAATTGTATGTCTCACTTTCCTAATCCTAACAAGTTATTATTTTACTTTCATTTACGATTCCCTTTTTGTATATGGATACATACCAGCTATGCCCAAGTACATAGTACAACTTTATTTAGGTGCTGGTACAATGTAACTATACGTAATTATGTTTTAGAATTTAAAAATTGACATCTACATATGTGGAAACCGAACCTACTGTACTGTAAAACAAATTTACAAGGATTGAATTTTAACTGTAACTTCCATTTAAGGCGTAAATTCCAGGTGATTTGTTGTACTTATATGCTATTTTTAATGAAGGGAGAGGCAAAACAAAAGTTGTACAAATGACCAAACGGGACTCCCGTTCGTCTGAGGCAGTCTACTGACAGGTACAAATTAGGTCCCTGCCTCCTGTGCATATACATACACATACTTAAATTTCATTCCAGAGCTAATAAAACTTTAGCTTAGGGGAAATGAAAAATGAATGTCAAAGTAAGGAAAAAATTAAACTCATTAAAAGTCAAAGTTTTAATACTTACAAGGAATGCATGGTAAATTAAAGTACATATAGATTGTTCATTAGCCGGAATGAACTGGAAGAACTTGATAGTACAGTTACAACGGAAGGTCAAAGTTTTTCCTTTGAAGCTCTTACTACTGACAATTTTTCGTTGGTCAGTGTTCGAGTGTGTAGATGTTCATAATAATTATTTCACCTGCAAAATTACTCTGCCAGTTCAATGGAAGCTAGCTATAAACTAACATCCAAAATCGGTATTTTGTCATGTAAAAGACATTATGCGGATAGAAAAACGTCTCAACAGAATTCAGACTATAGTAACTCTTCGTATACTTTTCAAGCCTGGAAAAAGCTGCAAACATTTGAGTCGAATTTCCAATCCCTGTCAATTTTTTAAATATTACGTCGTTCTGTCTGTAGTTCTCTTATTATTTCCAGCTTTGACTGTCGGATCAAAGCAATCAAAAGAAGGTGTGTATTTGAAGAAATTACAACAAGCTTTAAATTACGATCCAGAAGTTCTTGAGAATCTACACAATATAAATTTAGCTAGTTCATTTGATAGTGATGTTGGAGTGAAAATAAAAAATAAAGTAAACACTGATTCATCCGAAGTGTACAATAGTGTTGATACAAATAATGAAATAAAGGACTACCAGGAGAAAATAAAACTCAAAAACCCAGTGAAAAAAGAAGAAATTCTTATTAAAAATGAGTTTGACCCTGAATACATGAAAAAGAAAATATTTTGGAAAAAGTTGAACATCCCGGAAGGAAGTTCATTGAGTTTGGCCATTCAAGTGAGTCGACCGGATATATTACCAGGCATTTTCTTTCAAGGAGATGGGATCGTTCTGGATGCTGTTATTGAAGTGCCCCTTTGGTGTACGATTCTATAGTTTTCATGCTACTTTATTACTGCCGTAAAACCTGTAGTCATTGAGCAACTCCATATTGTGACAAAAAACCTGTTTTTGTGGTGGTCCAGAAATGTCATTTTTTTAAAAGCATAAATACACAAACCCCATCTTTCTTACTTACCCTCAATTTTTGTGTCTGTTATTATTGAGAATATGTTAAGCTTACTACTGAATCCCTCCACAAAAATTCACAATAAGTTTCTCAAAGACCCTGAATTATAAAAGCCAGGATTAATTTTATTTGAATTGAAAAAAGAATTGATTTAAGTTTACAAAGCTTCACTTACACAAACTCCTAAACTCACTGTTTGACCCAATCGTAATAAAAACATTATTGAAACACAAAACAACTGTAATGTGCAGTCTTGTCCAATAGTGTCCTTAAATTGATTAGAGAATTGTTTCCATTGTCCACAGTAGTCACCAGAACAATACATTTAAATGTATCCAGCGGTCTCTGAAATAGGTTTTACGGTGCATGTATACAATTATGCTATTGAAGCAAAGCTTTCAAATTCCTTACAGGTGTTTGTACGTATGTATTTGTGTCTACTTAGTTGACTTGGATGTCTACGCTAAACATGTGTACGAAGAAGTGAAGCCCAAACCACCAGCGGCAGTTGCAGCAATTGCAAATGCCGTTGCTGCAGCTTCACCTCCTGCAAGTGGCGGTGGAGAACGAGCATCCAGGGATTCGCCTGAAGATTCCAAAATTATCGGTTACGAGAGGTTAGCCACTATTATTTCCTAAACGTAGTATTTATATTTATTAAAAAACATCAAAATTCATCAATAGTCTTAATCATTTGTAATGTTTTATCATCCCTAAAATGAATTTGTATATGTTCTATTGCAGATGCTATCTATACGACCAGATCGGTGAGAAATGCCTTTTATCTAGACAAGAACTTATCAAGAACATTTACATATTTCTTTGTAAAATTTGAATGAAATTACCAGAAATATTTACAGGTAGTAATAGCAGGTGCTTTAAAAATTAATGGTTATAATTTTTATTTATTTTCAGAAACCTTCACTGCAAGAACTATGGAAATAACGCCATCACAGGCACACGCCTGCATTTTGAGAACCATATGTGAATTACATTCACTGGTCACCTTTAGACCGGAATTTGCAAATGCCAGCATGCTTTTCGAGCTGGTAATCATGTTTCTAACGTAAGTAGGAATACAATATTAAAAACATTTATGCAAGGCTTTACTAAAAGCAATATGCTCTAAAATCTTATATGCTCTGGTATGGTACAGCCCAAGTTTAGGAATCGATGCTGATTGTTTCGCCCCCTATATTCAAGCTGAAAGATCTGGACGGGAGAAAACTCTCTGTTACAGCTACTCACGCGAATGTCCTATTAGTCTAGCGTCCGTGATTCTGTCAAATTTTGTAAGTTAGCTTGCGCCGTCTTTAAAATGTTAATCAATCTATGACATTGCAACAAAATATATGAGACTCGTAAAATGGTACAAAATACTGTAATGTTGAAATTACAAAATTATTTGTATTTTGAATCTTCGAACGTGATTACAGTAAAAAAATTTGTAAAATATCAACTGAAATTTTTGCATAAAGCACAATATTTTGTAGTCTCAGGGTACGTTTACACATGTGTTTAAGAAAGCTCTGCACGTATGAATGGATCTGACACTTGGGTTTTTTATTTATTCCATTATCTAAACTGTATCCCTGTTTTCATGTAGAACTATGTACCGTTTTGACATTTTCTTAATTCAATTGAACGGAAGGGTAAGGGAATTCACGGCGATGTGGGAATAACTAAAATAGGCATTTCCATATTTTAACAAAGGGTATTTCTTAAATTCTTTCAGCTATCATCAGGTCAAAAAATTTTTGCTGTAGTAGGTTTTTGTAATTGGAACCATTTCCTTGGACTTGCTCGGCTTGTAGTTAGATTCTATAGGTTGTAATTTGACAGGTTTGTTTTCCTCTATTTGTGTTTTGCTATTCGTCTGCACGTTGCCCATGGTCTTATTCGTAGAGTAAATCATTGCATAGCGAATGGTTTCTCGGCCACGAATACTCGAAGATGAATCTGCATCTTTTAGTAGGTTTTTGTCCTTTGGAACTATTATGTTGGTTTCTGCGATAACTTCCTGTACATTTCCCGCCATAGTGGAATTTGATTTTCCAGATGTTTCTGGAGCCAGCAAATTTGTGGATCCTCCATTATGATTTATAAATATTTCTGCTTCAAATCCACTGAGGGTTAATTTCTCTGCCTTTGTTAAACTAAAAACATGAATTAGACCAGCAGTATTACTTTTTGTAGTTTGCAAAAGTGCTTAAATTTCCTATTATTGAATAATTATTGTTAATTGCTTATCTAACCACTAATCTCAAAATATCACGGAAAATTTACGAGAATGTGTAGAGCAACAAAAAGGTAAGAAGAGTCCATGATGACATTGATTAGTACGGTTTGCGTCCAAGGCGATTTTAACTGAGTAGGATCCTACTTGAACGTCAATTGAAAATACAGGAATGAATAATTATTTACAAACAACAGATTGTGGTCTCAGTAAGAACGTACAGTCGTATAGCTGCAAATTTGTAAAATATTTACGAACATAATAATAATGTGCATATATGTACTCACTCTGTAAAGTGTATAATTATTATTGTCGTATATTTATATGTACATAAATACATTCGAGAAATAATGAAAAATCTGCTACGAACCTTCCCCTTGATTCATACATATGTATGTACAATTACATATTATACAGTATGCTAGTAACTATAAACGTATAACGTACCTACATCTTCTTGTTGCCTCTATTTATCCAATGGAGACAATTATTACAACTGGAAAAAAATCCTGTGCAAACACAATACTGGCACAATAAAATAAACGATCTCATATTTTGAAAATACTTTACAACAATTCACAATACTCATACTCAACCGATCTATAACTGTACTAATAGTTTCAAAGCGGTTGACATTACTTACTAAGCTGACAGTACCAAAACGTACAATACTCTCTCCATGCAGATTTAACACAAGACCACAATGTAAGGTTCATACAAATAAATTAATTCCGAATTGCGCTTTCAAAAATTCTCACAGTTCAATGGTTCAATTACAATATAGATAATACACCGGAAGAATGCAATTTTTGAACCCGAACCGGAATTGATAATATTGCAAAATAGTATAACTTTTTGCAAGTGTGATAAGTCCATCGGGTTCCTGGCTTCCTGTGAACTTCCTAGACACATCAAATTTCTTCTCAAATGTGGGCGACATATTTACTATGCATGTATTTATTGACAAATAAATTCAATCACCTGATTAGTAAATAAATGCATTTAAGTAGATACCACACGTCAAACATTACCTCTAAGTGTCAACGCACTTGTTTAGTTTGTATGTTTCCATCATGCAAACTTATTGAGTCACTTTGAAGTTCAAGTACGGCCGATAAGGAAGCTATTTCCTGATTACTTTTTACGCAGCAAGGTCGCCTATAGTGTATACATTTACATTATGTATTTGTGTTACAAACTTCAATTCGTCTGTGATTTCAGGTGTAATTTCTGATTTGCCGCATGATCAATAATCAATAGGGGAAACGGTAAATGCTTCTCAAAAATGAATAATCATTGTTTTCTTAGGAAGAAAAATCATGACCTTGTAAATATTTGCGAATCTCATGCATAATTATTGAGTATAAAAACATCAAGTCAAAATGAATTTCAATTATATCCAGGATAACTTTCCTTCCAAACATTTCATTTCTCCAATAAATCCTAAACAAAAAAACGAAAAATGCTTAAATTTTCGGTGGCAATCCTTTTATTCTGGTTCGTCCAACAGTCTCACTTGGCCCCAAGCATCGACTCATTTCTAGTGAAGTCCTTAAAAGACAATGGAAAAGTCACCGTGGTAGTGTCCATGAAGGACCGTACAGCATCTTTCCTGAATCAAATCTCCCTGGCCAGTTTTGCAACCCGTGCTGACCGTCTCAACACAGTAGCAAAAGGACTTCAGATTTTCGCAGAAAAATCTCAGGCAAATATTCTACAAATTCTGGACCAAGAATCTAGAGGGAAGCAATTTACCTTCAAATCCTTGTGGCTGACTAACCAAGTAATCATCAGAGATGCTGATCTGGATCTCATTCAGAAACTCTCCGCCTACGAAGAAATTGATTCCATCACGGAAGAGCAAGTTGCATACATTGAAGAAACCATTGACCTCCAAGTAAATGACAACCTACCGCTGCCAACGGAGGAGTTTTTCCAATGGGGCATTAAGGAAATCGAAGCACCCCTTGTATGGGATGAAGGTAACAGAGGTGAGCATGTCATCGTTGCAACAATTGACACTGGAGTCAGAGGAACCCACGAAGCCTTGAGAGGTAACTTCCGCCAGGAGTACGGTTGGTACGATCCACCATTTGGAACCGTAGTACCTACCGACAACCACGGACATGGTACTCATACTACTGCAAATATCGCTGGCGCAGCTAGAAATATTGGAGTGGCGCCCAGAAGTCGATGGATCTCCTGCAGAGGCTGTACAGCTAGTTCTTGCTTTCAATCTCACCTTTTGGAGTGTGCCCAGTGGATAACATGCCCCACCGACATTGCAACCAACCGAACAGACTGTTCAATGGCTCCGGATCTTGTTAGCAATAGCTGGGTTTCTAGTCGAGGGGCTACTTGGTTTGCCGAATCAATTCGAGCATGGCGTACAGCTGGCATAATTCCTCTTGTGTCAATTGGGAATAGTGGACCAGGTTGTGGGACTGCAACTTCGCCTGGGGATGACGAGTTCGTCATCGGAGTTGGAGCAACAACTATGGACAACGTATTGTCTACCTTCAGCAGCGTGGGGCCCACCCATACGGGTTCCAACATCAAGCCGGATATTGTTGCACCTGGTTCGCAAGTGTTTTCTGCTTATCATACTTCTGATACTGCTTACGCTAGCATGTCTGGAACTAGCATGGCGAGTCCTCATGCTGCAGGAACGGTGGCCTTGATTATGTCGTCTGAGCCAGAAGACAACCATAACTTTGAGTTGATTAAGGCGGCTCTCCAACTTGGTAGTGTTCCTACAACTAGCGAAGGCAAATCCTGCGACGGTATTCCAGATACACATATCCCAAATCATCATATTGGGTACGGACGAATCAATGCCAGACAATCAATTAATTGGTACAGACGACTACAGAAAATCCGAGGCTATTAGCTTTGATGTTTTAAAAACTTCCGAAACTCCAAGGATTTGTGAACAATTATTACGTGGATGCATTTTGCTATTTTAGGTAAATGCTATGAAATATCTCATTACCTGGTTTGCTAGAATTGGAATTTGTGTTATAATTTTTAACGCTCTCACATTTCTTATTGTAATAAAGACATTTCTGTACATAATAATGAAAGTAGAAAATACAAAACTGAATTATTTCGATGCAAGAAATATGAAAATAGTTTCAGAAGGAAAAAACGCCTACTATTATCGCATTTCATCTCATTCACTCAGCATCCCCGAAATCAAGAAAATGCTGCATAATATTATATATTTAAATTACCTGTGAGCACTATAACCATAAGTCACTTATTTTAACTGGCTGTTAGAAACTCGAAATCGAAACAGGTGGGGTAACTGGACATGGTTTGTATTTTTTAAGGGGTGCAATAAACTCTAAGCGGTTGCTCGACTGTACAGTATAGCAGTTTAGGAAGATTCCCGCCTATCCTCTGGAACAAAAATATTATATTGTGGTTTGTGGTAGCTCAAAGCGCAACAACTACAGCTAATTACTGGGATATGGATAAGACCTGAATGAATTGGAGTTGACGAGTTTTGACTCGCTGAACTTACAAGCGAGATACGTAAAATATAACTAAAATAACGTTCCTGGTAAGTGTATCAGTCCTTATATTTAATAGTTAGTCCAGTAATATCGAATAATTGAAAGGTTGTTGTCTAATTTACAGCTTATAAATCAGCATTTCATTGACAATCAACTAGAACAAGCCTTCAGCGACAAAAACTTCATTACATCAGCACAACTTTCTTCCTGCGAAGGGGTGGGACAGACAATAGTTCGACCCTATTGTAATACAAAATGAGTTCATAAAGATTAAGAAATCACACATTTTTGGGTATTAAATCCTCCCTTTCTCATTGTAAGTTTCAAATCTTTTGGTTGATGATGCAGTCTAGTAAGGCACTTTCTATGACCGACTGGAAGGTATCTGGTCTCTCGAACGGCTTCTTCCTACCCAGAACACATACAAATTTGGAAGGCATAAGTTTCTCACAGAAAATTAGTAATAGATACAACTAAAAATATTATTAACACAAAATTCCCAAATGGACACCCCGAGAAAATAAATTAAGATAAAGTATAATCTACTTCCTTAAAAGTTAACAAAGCTCTGATTTTATGGTGCCCTCATTCAAACTCATTTATATATCACCAACTCTATTTCATGGACAATAATAATTACTACTAAGGATAAATTCACCTACCCCTGAAGCTAAAATGTTTTTCCTATTGAAATAATTTGCAAGATATTTAAGTCTTAACTTTTAATTCCAGGGATATATTCGGTAACTTCGGTAGTTATTTTCTAATATTAAGTCCATCAAGTCGTTACTTATTTATAATTTGCTTAAATGGTACTAAATGATACTGAATATCAAACTAAACTATAAGAAACTGAATGAACTTACTTCACCGGAAGAATTAGTAAGAACGGTCTTGAAGTGTCCTGATGTACACCATTTCTGTCCATTCATGACAATGTTATACGGAGGGTCATGAACTCTATCAATAGCATCTGAGGACCAGACCGTAACCGTACCTCTGGCTTTGATCTTAGCTTGGCGACCAAACTCGTGAATATTGATGATATCTCCAGAAAGGCGCAAAAGCTGCCAGCTTGAAACTGATATCTCCTACAAAAATATTAAGTCATTGATGCATCGTGAAGTTGAAATTTCGTCAAGATTCATCCGCCTGAAAAATATTGATAGTGGTACCACTTCGCTCCTGTTTCGAATCTGAATAAAGCCTCCGTGCGGGTCATCTTCAGAAATCTCGACAACACCGTGTGAAATCATGTTTGTACCGGAATCGGTATCTTTCTCGTCTTCAGAATATTTGCGCTTGCAATTAGTCTCTTGGGGTAATATCATATTCTCACGACAACTTTCATCGTTTTTAACCACGCTTCTCGGTGGTGAACAGCTCAATCTAAACAACATAACTGAACCTTACTTCCCGCAATATTACCAACCTGGATTACTTCAAACGCTTATTATTATACTAACAATTTCACCAGTAAAAGTAAGAACGCTAACCTTCTATTTACTCTTTCAAGCAGTTCCCGGTATGAAGCTATTTCAGTTTCCAAAGTAAGTTTAGTTCTCACCAAATTCTGGTTGTCCATGATTAAGGCAGACTTCTCCGATGTAAGAACATTAATTTCACGTTGACGGTCTTCCAACAAAGCAAGAAATTTTGTTCTATCGCCATCGACTTTGGCTTCGAAATCCTTCCATTTAATCATTAAGTTATTCTTTTCAGATTCAATGTCGGAAATTTTCTTTGTCTGACTGTCGCATCGGGATGATAACCACGCAAGCTCTTGACCTTTAGACTTAGATGAGCTCTCAAGTGCCTGCAGCTGAGATGTTAACACTGAAACTTTCTGCCCGTAAAAATCATGCATCTCTTTCTTTTCAACCTGCAGTTGGGTCTCAAATTCTGCGTGAAGATTTTGGGACCTCTGATTCAATTTGAGTTCATTTTCCTGAAAATGAAGGCAAGTCATGTAGCAACACGCCCAAAATACAATGTAGGAGATTGATACGATTCACGACATTTTAATTTTTCAGTAGTGTTCCCAGAAAGAACGTGCGTTACGAACCTTGAAAAGGAGCTCGCGAACCTCTTGAATCTCTCGACTATGACATGCTTTTATCAGAGCAACTTCCTGCTCGTGGCATCGGTTCTGAAAAGACAATTCTTGCTCCTTCGAATCTAATTTATCTTCTAAGAGTTTCCTTGATGATTTCTCTTGTTCCAGGTGTCCTCTCAAAAGCTGCAGCTCTCGCTTAAGTCGAGTTACATCGGTTTCCAATTCCTTATGACCATACAAAACCTCACATTTACAGGCAATGTAAATAACATATTCATGTAGACATATTTACACATCTCCAATGTATACACTGACTGATCATTTGCTTTACCTTCCTCTCGTGCTCTACACTGCTTTGAAATCGGTCACACAGCTGTCTCACTCGGGCTTGGGCAGTCGCAGCTTCCTTAGTTTTCTTTTCCAATCTAAATAACACACTTCCAGCACTATATAATTCCCTGAATCTAAATTTTGGTCACCCCATAGTCACTATATACTGACAAAAACCAATGTTTTGATGAAGCTAATGACACCTCCCAATTTAATTACTTTCACAACAAAATCAAAGCTCTATGATTGATTCATTCAGCTAATGTGCTACAGGGAGTACCTAATGCCATTAAAACGTCAGGAAATATTTGACCCATGACCCGATTAATATTATTTCCTGAATTTTACACATAGGTACATCTCTAGGTACATTTAAATATACATGCACACAGTTACATATACATATGTACATTTACAAGGCTATCAAATGTTACACTTACTTTTGTTTCAAAACTTCAACTTCATTGGTTCCTTTTGACCTCTCGACATCCGAAATACGGTGGTAACTCAGGTTTCCGATATGGTTTAAACGACGAAGTCTTCGTCTCTCAGACTCAACTTGGACTGGATACATTCTTGAAGCTTTTGAGAATCCTGACAGAACTATATCCAAATCGAATGTAACAAACCGATATAATTCTAAACGTTTCAATCAACGAAGTGTTCCAATAATGAAGCTCCTTGAATTCTGTAGTCACTTTAAAAGACGAGCAAAATTAAAGCACATAAAATCATTTCACTACTAGGACCAGGTGATGCTGTACTGATGATGTTGGTGTTTATAGTCCGCAACGAGTCCATGTTATAAAAATTGGATGTTTGTAATCAGTTGTGTTCCATAATTTAGTACGGAAATAAATGTGTACCTAATAAATAACCTTTGCCCCCATATCTTCAATACGATCTAATACGGCTAAAAAATCGCAGAAAGTAATTATTTGTAGAATTTTCGCATCTACCGGTATTTTTTTTCAACGCAGTCGGTTCATAAACACAAGTTTTGAGGGATTTCCTAAACTAAACTAAGAATAAGTCAGAAATACGGATGTAACGTAACTTAGAAGGAGGTCCCACTTCTCCGTCCTTACGGATTCCAAAACCCTGCTTAACTTGATAAAACAAATAGAATAGGATTTGATTTGTGAATTTTATGCAATTGTGAACGGACGAAGATATTCCACACCTTGGATGCTCGGATGATTTTTTGGTTTGTTTAATTCGGCAGCCAAAGGTGGGCAAAATATTTTGCCTCGCCTATATCCTACATATATTCTGAATACCCGATCCTGCCTACATTTTGCCTACATTAATGTCGCTAAAAAAATATACCGACATATATGGAAGGATTATTCGAAAGCCTACCTAGACGCCTACTTTTTTTAAAAGAAAACTATAGCCTATATATACGCCTGCATATTCTTGAAAAAATCCACAGTCTACATTTACGCCTATAGAATTGTAGCCTATATTTGCGCCTATGAGTAATATGTAACAGTTTATAGTGAAACTATGCTGATATAGGAACGCTGAGTTGTGTGCCTACTCAATGATTTTCCCTATGTCAAATTGGGGTTCTCCCGGCGTTATACGTTTTATTAATTCATCCCAAACTCAGGTATACCATACATAATTAAAGTACCTCCACTAACAATAAGAGAGTTTTGTATAGTATGCAAAGCTGGGCAAAAAAATTTCGTATCCTAAATCCTACATACATTTTACAGTTTACAAAAAGTATACATTTTGCATACATAAATTTGTCCAGAAATTTAATCATACATATATGCAGCATATAAATAAATGTATGCATAAATATATGTACACGTGCCTGTAAAAGTGTATGTTGAACCTTCTAAACCTTTATAAAAACTAATGAAGCGTGGCTTCGGCATGCATATAGTTGTAAGTTAAGTTTAAAATTATTAATTTATAGTTTCATAGATTTCAGTCAGAACGTGTAGAAATCGTTTGTACTGCAGAAGGAAATAACAAATGCGAATACACCAATAGACACAGACCGTGCCAAGAAAATACAGATGGAGCTCGCTGAACACACACGGTACATACATACCTAAATCACCCGGCCTTTCATACATACATACTCGTGCATTCAGTATTCCTAGCATACATATATAATATATTTTTTTAGTAGAAACATGCAGCCTACATATATTGCATACAAATATTCGGAAAATGTGCGAACATACATAAAAAACTGCGTAAATTTATGCATAAATGTAGGATATGTGCCCAGCTTTGATAGTATGTATGATAGCGCCAATATATAGATGTGTTTCTAGTTCCCCTCCGCCCTTGGCATCATCTGGGAAAACTTTATTGCAAACAAACATAATAACATTATTTATCACTATTAGGGAACTTACTGCAAGACTTTTGAAGTGTTCTTTTCCTTAGAACATGTACATAACCCCATGCATGCACCCTCAGGATAAATAATTTAAATACTTCGTGAAAATTAAACAAAATTTTAATTTATAACTGCACTTAGAAACAACAATAATTTCCTAGCTATTCATCAATTTTAGTAAAAAAATTTAAGGAAGCACTATTTAAACAGTAGAAAATGTCTACAGCATAATCAGTACATCAACTTAACATATAAATGCATGTAAAATGTGCACCTAAATTTAGCCTACATTTATATGAATAAGTTATTATGCCCAACACATTTTATAGGCAATCTACACAACAAGTTATCCCCCTATCCTATAATGCCTACAATTAACATGAGAATTTTCTTGCAGCCTATATTTTGTCTACTTGTAGGCCCTACATGTAGGGGAGGCGCCCACCTTTGTCGGCAGCTCAGAATAAGTTTCAGGTTCAGGCTCAGGCTTTCGAAAATACTGAAAAGCAAAATGCTGAGCTGAAAGTCATTTAGACCTTCAGCTCAGAGAATTCTAATTAAGATTAATTAAATATTCTATTACCTCAGAGAATTTTAAATAAGATTCAAGTATGGGATTTAAGATCATGTTTGGATATAAGCTCATTAAAGTTCAAACTTGAAGTATAGTTTGAAATAAAGTTCAAACATTGTAGTTAGTTATGTTAGTGTTGATTCGAGTTTAAGTCATGCTGGTTAATTGCAAATCATGTCACATATTATGTCCAAGTATCGGTTTCAGTTGTATCTATCAGGATTCAATAAATGTAAACGTTCAGTCTTTATATCAAGAGCAAGTTCTGGCAGAAATTCAAGACGACTTCGCTACAGAGGTGTCCATCCTTCGAAGGATTTCCTTCAGAGAAGGCTTCTTTGAACGAATGAAGCGTTATCTTTGGCAATTATGAAGGGAAGGGAAGGAAGGCTGGAAAGGAAACGAAGGCTGAACGAAGGCTTCTGCTCTTTGCAGAAATAATGGAATGTGAAGGAACATGTTGTTTTTACGCCTTCGAACGCCGCTGAAACTTGCAATTCCATCTACTATATTTTAGGCAAAATTCTTCCGTAACTTAAGTTCATGTACCTACGTACACAGTGCGTCTTCTAACATGAATCGTTTTGTTTACAAAATCTCTGATTTGGTCACGTGTGTTAAAAGATTTGCGATAAATAAATGAACATGGATCGACGGTAACGCATGAAGGTCATTTAAATAATTTTTGAAGGCTGAAGGAAGGATTATAGCATGGTTTTGAATGAAGGAAGGGCGAAGGAAGAGTAAACATTCAGAAGGCTTCATTTTACGGAACGATGAAGGAACGGGTAATTGTAAACGGTTCCCCTTCTGAAGGATGAACGAACGTGTTTTCAAATGGACACCTCTGTTCGCTATGTACTTAAAGTTTATGTTCGAAAGCTTAGGTTAACACTGTTAGTATAATGTACAACTGCAAGTTGAACTTTGGGCTGAAATTCATTTGCACATACTGTAAAGGTGTCATTCATCAAAAAGTCTAGTTTATTATTGAAGTTTAAACAAGTCAGGGAAACAGTCTGGGAGGATCATTGACATTGACAGTTTCAAATAAAGTGAACGTTCAATTTCAAGTTACGGCTCAAGATAATGTGAGTGTCCAATTTCAGTTAATGTTCAGATCATGTGAACGCTCAATTTCAAGTTAAGGTTCAAGTTACACAGAGTAATTTTGACTGAAAATTCAGCTATATCCTACAACGTACAATCAAAAACATTATCTGTAAAACATATTACAAGCAACAACAAAAATCCAACTGCAACAAAATAATAACAAACTAAACTCGTTTTGTGAAAATTTCGCTCACGGCAGCAACAACAACACAATCAAATTTCTTCACTACATGCGTTAATGAAACCAATTTTGAAAAATCTGGAAAAGAAATTGCTTTAAAATATGTGGTTGTCGCATATTTCCCGTCCCAAAACATTGCAGGCTAGGCAAGGAAACAATTTCTAGGAGCGAAGCGAGAGTCCCTATTGCGAAGGTCTGGTTGTCTGGCTGTAGAGCCCAGAGATGCGCAAAGTAAATAGCCTTCCTTCAAGCCTTCGAAGGCGAAAATTCAGTAAAAATTTCCCCTTCAACATGTCCTGGAATGAAGCCCTCTAAAAAATCAGCCTTCCTTCCAAAATACATACACTCATTTTTGCCTTCAGCCTTCATCTAAAAAATAGCCTTCCTTCAATTTTAAACTGCAACCCGCTTAAAAACGTTTTGCACCAGCAGGATTTAGTGCAGTGAAGATAGCGGCACACAATGTCAGTTGTGAGTTCACGAATTGGCTGTATTGTTGCGCTAGCAGCAAAACGTCGTTGCATATGCTATGCTTTCACGTTATAGATATTTCGTGTACCTGGAAGCCTTCACGGCCTTAGAGGGCTAACATTTAGGAAGCCTTCCTTCACACTCCTTCATTGCTAGTTTTTGTGAAGGCTTCCTTCAGCCTTCATGAAAAAGTATCGCCATCCTTCCATTCCTTCTGCAACGTTAAGAAAGTTACCTTTCCGCCTTCAAGGAAGCCTTCTTGGAAGGCTAGCCTTCGAAGGTTGCGCATCTCTGGTAGAGCCTGTCTTTGTCCACAGGATATCTGCAGAATCATTGCTACTATATACGCACTACAAAAGTTTTTACCGGGGCAGATCATGGAAAAAGGAAGAACCCTTTTGTTTTTGAAGGACATCCTGTCATCGGTTTGACCTCAGAAAAATAAATAAGGCCATTATAAACTCATGGTAGTACACATGTGTGCACATTGGAGAGTACAGCTTGCTCAATCTATTGTAGGATTCTAGACGAATTCCTAGATTCTAGATGAAAATAGATCGGTCCAGAAAAAAATTCCAGTACACTACAGTATTGCTATAAAAATGAACATGTATGGATGAGAATGGACTTAGCACCCACATATGCAGCACCCACACTAGCACCCACTTGGAAATTGAAGTCTAATGAAAACTATAACGGGACGTAAGGCATTTCCATAACAGAACTCTATGGTCAAGACTAAAGCACGCAGTGTGTACTAGTCTTTGATGTAATAAGTTTCACGTCCTTATGTGGTCCCTTGAGTACTTTATAATGTACAGTGGAAATATTTTCTGAAAACTACGGGTATTTGAATTATGAAAGTAAATAATTATAATAATAAATAATATTAAAAGCACCATAATAAAAATAACGTGTAATTAATTTCCATCATGATGCACACTGCAATGTTTCCACATCGATGCAAATCGTCTCCCGCGAATCTTTCCGATTCGTGAAAGTTTATACTCGAGTTGAGTTGACTTTTCTTCATTGTTTTAATTAATTTTATTCTTGAATTAAACGTGAATTAACTGCAAATATTTTTACAAAGTATCCTTGTTTGTCGTGCCTAAGGGGTGTCTTGTTTCTGCAGTAATTTTGTGCAAATATTCAAGGAATTTGCTATGTAAGTACATAAAACTTTATTTGGCTACAATCTCTACCAGTTCTACTATCCCGGCCGTTTCCACTTTTCCACCTTGTCTTCCACCTTGTCCGCTCTTTTCCAACTTTTCCCACCTTTTTCCACTTTAAATTTCAAAATTCTAACCGCACATTGGGCTTATTATGCGGGCGATGTAATAGTCAAAGGTCACAGCTTACTTGTTAGTACGGATAGATAAATACCTTATATGATAATTGTAACAAATTAAGATACTGATGGTGGATTGACATCCCTTCGAACTCTCATTACTTTTAATTTGTGCTTGGTTAGGTTAAAATGTAAAAGGTCGATCATATCCAGGTTCCCCTTTATTTGTATTTCCCGTAGCTTTATTTTTTTTGTTACTATTGATGTAACTTCCTTATTCACTCGTTCTGCAAGTGAGTTCAGCAAAAGGGAAATACAATGGTTGGTAGTCTTGAAACTTTTAATACGAATAATAAGACCCTTACGACATAATGTTGTTAATAATAATAATACCCCTGATTGTGACACAATCCCCACTGTTTGTTATTATTGCCACGAAACCCTGTCAAAATACTCTTTGAGAACGGTACCTGTCGTACAAGTACATATATTATGTGCAATTGGTTAAATGGTTCGATTTGAGATTACTCCATCAATTCAATGCTGCTACTTATGTATATGGTCAAAATAAATCATGTGGTAGCGTTAGCGTGTGTATAGTCTGTAGTTGTAGATAAATACATATACATATTCGAGGATCATTATTATCTGCCCGAGTTTGCTTAATTTCCAAAATGAAGGCTAAGGGTAATGGTGTTGGTAATTATGTAAGAAAATTTGATTGTCAGGAATGCCTGGAAATTTATAAAGGGTAAATTCATAATTGGTAATTAAGTTGTATAACCACAAGGTTTGAACCAGACATGTCCAGCCTTCGAAGGCTAGCCTTCAATGAAGGCTTAATTGAAGGCGGAATGTCAATTTTCTAGAGAGTTGAGAAGTGAAGGCGGCATGGCTGAATTAATTCGGGAAGGCTTAAGAAAGCCTTCCTAGTATTAACAGAAAACGGAAGGCGAAGGAAGGAAGTATGTAAAGTATATAGCCCTCTGCTACTTAGAAGGCTTCGCGCTTGCAATGAGCTACAATAGATAGCTACAAATACAACAATCAGACTGTACTAAAAACACTCACAAATGTGCAGTTCAAAGCAGGCCACATATCCTACATTTATGCATAAATATACGCAGTTTTTTATGTATGTTCGCACATTTTCAGAATATTTGTATGCAATATATGTAGGCTGCATGTTTCTACTAAAAAAATGTATGATATATGTATGCTATGAGTACTGTATGTACGAGTATGTATGTATAAAAGACCGGGAGATTTAGGTATGCATGTAACGCTGTGTTCAGCGAGCTCCATCTGTATTTTTTGTGCACGGTCTGTGTATATTGGTGTATTCGCATTTGTTATTTCCTGCTTCAGTACAAACGATTTCTACACGTTCTGACTGAAACGTACGAAACTAAAAAATTAATAATTTTAAACTTAAATAATTAACTACACACACGGCGAAGCCATACTTCATTAGTTTTTATAAAGGTTCACAAGGTTCAAGATACACTTTTGTAGGCACGTGTACATATATTTATGCATGCATTTATTTATATGCTACATATATGTATGATTACATTTCTGGACAAATTTATGTATGCAAAATGTATGGTCTTTGTAAACTATAAAATGTATGTATGATTTAGGATACGCAATTTTTTTGCCTAGCTTTGGTGCAGTTATATGTACAATGAGACTGACTCCTGTCTTCTGATTTTAATAAACGAACTCAATTGAGTAAATTGTATCCCTGATTTTCGGGTGTTTTACCTGCAAAAGGGTTGTTTAAATGCATTGCTATGATATTTTGTGTTATGAATGCTGAATAGGAAGGAAGGCTGATTTTTTTGAAGGCCGAAGGCTGGAGGCATTAAATTAATAAGTAAAATAGGGCTGAAGGAGGGCAAAATATTTTGAATGCTTCCTTTAATAGGATGAAGGAATGCGTATGTTTAAAAAATGCCTTTCAAGGTTTGAAGGAAGGCAATTTCCTTTGGACATCTGTGGTTTGAACTCTCATGTGATGATAGATGAAAATTGTTGAAATAAATCCAGTTAAAAACACACCGCTGCGACACACTCGAGGGGATATTATTACATGGTAAAAAGGTTTATTTCTAAGAATTGCTTTATTAAAAAATATGAAGAAATAATATATAAATATATATACAATAAAAAGGCAACCTTCATTACAAACTAAAATATATAGGTCCCTTGGAAGTAGAAATAGCAATTTTGTTATTTTGCAATTCTTGCTTGATCTGTTTCATGTAGCGGGGTGTCTGACCGAAGTTCTTTTTAAAAACATAGTTAGGGTAGCAGCCTGAAGAGATCCGGTAGTGCATGTACACATACGCCTATATGACCGCTTTTATGCCCTATTTTACCTACAATTTGTTGTGAAAATTGCTCGCACCCTATAATTAGGACTACAAGTAGGACTACATGTAGGATAGGCTAGCATCTTTGGAAAGAGGGCTGATGGAAGGCAAATAATTTTAAAGGCTTCATGTGTTGGCAGCAATAACGCATAACTTTTTTAAATTGCCCTTTGCAGGCGTGAAGGAAGATGGCTCTCAATTTTTTTTAGTTAGTCTAAAATGGAAAACATTGATCACATCAAAGTTAACATCTTAATCAAAGATCCTTGTCTTGTTGTTCGAGATCTAGCAGCTGTAGGGTTAAAGGTTATTAATAAAACGAGTTCGCATCTGTGCAAAAGTATAAAAATGGCACGAAGTGGTGTTATTATTCAACATGTTAACCTGTAAATGATCAATGTTTTCCATTTTTAACCTAACCAAGCACAAATTAAAAGTAATAAGAGTTCGAAGGAATGTCGATCCACCATCAGTATCTTAATGAATTACAATGTAGTTACTTAACTATCCGTAGTATCAAGCAAGTTGAGAAATTTGACTACTGTAATTTGTAATCTTGCATTTGTTTTGTACTTTGGTGAAAAGGGCAAAAGTAGGCCACTACGAGATTATTTTTTACTTCAGTTTTTGTTGTTGTAATAGTCAAATGTAGCCCTAGACTAGATATAATAACAACATTGACACTTTCAGAACATAATTTAGTAAAGATGATTCCCATACACTGTACGTTAGTAGTGTATTGACTAAGAGTTTACGATAAGTATTTATGAGGGATTGTAAGGCAACTTTTGTCGTCTGAGTGCGCTTAACGTTGCTATACTGCAAATTGTGTAATTTCATAGACTAGCTTTTGCTGCTTGTTAAACTGTTGACAGATAACAGTGTACAATAGATAAAAAAGAATGAATGCTAAGCAACTGTTGTCGTCTGAGTGCGCTTAACGTTGACTTGGTATCCATTAATAATTAATAAGTTTAACATCCGCCGTACCTAGCCCTTCAAATGGCTGAAATATCTCCCAACTAACAGTGCCTTTCAAGGGCCGAAACCTCATTGAGGTGCCATCCAATGGCTGAAACTGTTCATTTGTTGTGTAGTATTTACTTCCTTTGGAGCTACTTGTGTAATATTGATGTCGATTGTGTATTTTTGTTCTTGTTGTCATTTTGAAATACTTTGTACGTTAGTAATGTATTGACTAAAAGTTTACGTTTAGTATTAATGAGAGATGGCTAAGCAACTGTTGTCGTCTGAGTGCGCTTAACGTTGACTTGGTATCCATTAATAATTAATAAGTTTAAAATCCGCCGTACCTAGCCCTTCAAATAGCTGAAATATCTCTCAACTAACAGTGCCTTTCAAGGGCCGAAACCTCATTGAGGTGCCATCCAATGGCTGAAACTGTTCGTTTGTTGTGTAGTATTTACTTCCTTTGGAGCTACTTGTGTAATATTGATGTCGATTGTGTATTTTTGTACTTGTTTTCATTTTCAAATACTTTGTACGTTAGTAATGTATTGACTAAAAGTTTACGTTTAGTATTAATGAGAGATGGCTAAGCAACTGTTGTCGTCTGAGTGCGCTTAACGTTGACTTGGTATCCATTAATAATTAATAAGTTTAAAATCCGCCGTACCTAGCCCTTCAAATGGCTGAAATATCTCTCAACTAACAGTGCCTTTCAAGGGCCGAAACCTCATTGAGGTGCCATCCAATGGCTGAAACTGTTCGTTTGTTGTGTAGTATTTACTTCCTTTGGAGCTACTTGTGTAATATTGATGTCGATTGTGTATTTTTGTACTTGTCATTTTCAAATACTTTGTACGTTAGTAATGTATTGTCTAAAAGTTTACGTTTAGTATTAATGAGAGATGGCTAAGCAACTGTTGTCGTCTGAGTGCGCTTAACGTTGACTTGGTATCCATTAATAATTAATAAGTTTAAAATCCGCCGTACCTAGCCCTTCAAATAGCTGAAATATCTCTCAACTAACAGTGCCTTTCAAGGGCCGTGTTGTAATATAACGATGTGGACATACTTTAAGTTAAGATAAGTGCTCATTGTTAGATCGAACCGACCAGTGCGGATATATTATTGTTAAGAGAAATTTTGATTGTGGGATTGAGCCGACCATCGAGTATACTCTCGAACCGACCAATGAGGTGGTACAGAGCGGAGAGTATTCAAATCTTACAATAAGCTATACATATTAGTGTACTGTTAGAAGTTTGAACTTACAATTAGACCATAAAGGTCAATTTGTTTGGAGTGAAATGGGTATTTTATGGGTTGAGGTCATTTTATTGGAGAAGAGAAAATTGAATATTCTCTAAGATACCTACACAGGAAAATGGTCGAGGAGTCGAGAACTGAGGTTTGAGAGAGTGAGTAGTCGATTTGATAATCTCTGTTGTGTTCCCATTTTCACTGAGAATAAAACCAATTGTAAATTAAAGCTGATTTTACTGTTCCTTTTCAAAGGGGTATTCCTTTCTTTAGTTGTACGAGCCAAGTCATTTACAACAGGCCGAAACCACATTGAGGTGCCATCCAATGGCTGAAACTGTTCATTTGTTGTGTAGTATTTACTTCACTAGGAACTATTTGTCTTATATTGGTTTAATTTGTTTATTTTTGTATTTGTTGGAATTCCCACCGTCTATAGGTTAGACATGTATTAACTGTAACAATTTATGTTTTGTATTTATGATTTATTGCTAAGCAACTGTTGTCGCATGAGTGCGCTTAACGTAGCCTTAGTTGTGATTGTGCAATTTCTTCGACTGTACGTAGATATATTTATTTACGATTTGTACGTCGGATTGTATGCACTTAGCGTTAATTGTCTTGTTGCATTATTATTCACAGCATGGGTAGACCAAGGAAACAGAAATGGAGTCAGGAGAAAGTTCCATTAAGGGCTTTAGTGGATGCTATGGTTAGCATCTCTTCCGTTCCTAATGACTGGATGACGGCGTCATACAGGAAACAAAAGGGGGTGTATGATCAACTCGTTCGGACGTTTTATCTGACGGCATCGGATGGGGACCGTCAGATTTTATGGACTATGTATCGGGAAAATCGGGACGGACTTAGGGTAGGCGCTACATTCGGTTATTTCTCACGTGTTTACAAACATGGGACCCCTTTTCTCATACCATTGTATATCTCTGTTTTGTAATGTTGCATACGGCATATTTACGTCAACTGCATGAAATTACGGGGATGCTGCCATCTCCTGTAGTCCATTCTACTCCAAAACCACCGGTGCCGAGGAGCGAACGTTGTGGGCACTGCTTGGGCCATGCTGAGGGTGGCTGGGTCGAATGTACGCAGTGCTCGCAATGGTATCACGTCCTGTGTGTTAGAGTAGATTTGCGCAAGGTTGCCTTGGCTGATTGGATGTGTCCTACATGCTGCGGAACATCATTTGTTTCATTACCATCTCGTGTTCTGAAATCCGTCTCAGGTTCTATTCCACGTTGTTTACTCTCCCCTAATTATCCTTAAATTGACATGTTAAAACACGATGTAAGGTTGTTGTTGTTATAGTTCGTCGTATGGCACCCGAGGAAATTAGTGCCATTGTAGGCCATGCTCAAGTCAACGAGACTAAGAACAAGAGCACTGAAGACTGTTTTGAGCAGGAATTGGAAAAGACCAAGCGAAGCATGCTTGGCCCGTTGATCAGGTGTTCCTCGCCGAGGCTATCCCGGAAACGATCAAGGATTTTAACCATCTCATCGAGTGGTATGATATGCATGTTCGCACTGTTGGACCATGAAGAAATGTATGACTTTAATTTAGGATTAAATCATTCGCAAACAGATTCGTCTCGGGAACCCTCTGAAGAGCGTGAACCCAACGTGTCAGATGCAGAACCCAAACTGGATCATTGCATCAACACCAACGAAGTTCAGTCTAATGATCTGCAAGCTTTTCGTTACTTGGAACAGGACCGGTGCTTTACTGACGATGTGAGCAGCAACCATCCATCGGAATGCTCTGATTGTGAGTTTCGGCCCAAGATCAGCGCAAGGACAGGATCGTTTCCAGTGAGTCACTTCGAACAAACTGATAAGATGATCAATACGGTAATTTTGCATTACTGAACATAGTCTTCCATGCTGCTCCGATGCATCAGTCTTGCATTTACCGTATGTCAATGTATACGTATAGGCTGTTCATGGGACCGACGTGGTTGTGATTGTCTACAACTTTGAAGTTGACAACGTAGGTTGGAGTCGGTTCGTTGGATTCGCCGATGGCAAGGATAATTTACTACGTGGATGGACGGATTTTGTCAACGAAGCCTTCGCTGCCGTGAATAAGTTCTGCGTTCTTGTTTTCATAAAAACTCGTTTCACTCCGACAAGCAAAGAATCCTACATATACACGCAGGGACACTGCAAGCATCCAAAATGCATGCATTTTATTATGCAGTGTAAGCGCAACAACACAGGTTCTCCCTTGAAGTTCACGGCACGGTAAGAACATTGCCTCAACGGTTTGGGGTTTGGAACTACATTTGAAAACAAGATTAATGTAGTTATAATGTTTTGCAGTTGCTACGGTGGATTCTTTCATAGCGAGATTGACATATTTTCTCGGAAATTTCAAAATTACCGAAGGGAAGATGTTAAAAAGAGGTTGGCTCACCAGACTCCCGCAGCTGTTGCCACTGAAATACATAGAGACGTGGACATGGAAGCGATACTAGCTGGCAACGAAAACACTAGGCCAGAGCAACGTCTATTTGGTAAAATGAAGTATGAGGTAGTACAACCGATTCGACTTACTTAAATGTCCACAAAAGTCATTCCAATACACGTTATTGGCATTGCATCGAAGTTATGAGTTTACAGCTAAACAAGGAGGGAGATAATTGTGCCGATCCCTATTGGGACCTTGTTGAGGAATGTAAGACAGCGCATTAGTGGCCAGCGGTTTATTCGTTTACTGAGCAATCTCCCCTTTTATGCATTAATGTACAGCGACGAGCAAGCCAACATTATTGATGCCCTTCATTATTACAAACAACCAGTGATTGCTCATTTCGATGCCACAGGGACTTTGGTGCAGGAAATACCGGATTTAGAAGGATCCACACGAACGTACATGTATGCTTTGAGCATAGCAAGTCCTTTCAAAGGATTTGCTCCTATTGCTGTTTGCGAGTTCCTGACCAATACTCACAGTGCTGACAACTTGTCAGATATTCTCAGGGGATACAGCAAGAAGTAGGTTAAATGTTGTACAATGTTTTCCCAGTAGTTTCACATACAACTTCATCCGTTTTAATTTGTTGATATTTCTGTAGAGTAAAGGTTGGTCGCCTAAGGAATAAGCAACTATTCCAAAGAATTGAGACAGATTTTGGGTTAGCTCTTATGTACGCCGCACTAGATGTCTTCGGTGACGGTGTGAAAATCAAGGATTATCTCAACATGTGCTACATGGAACTTTGCAACCAGCGTCAGCCTTTTCATGTCAATTTCCACGTTTGTCGAGCACACATGATGAAAACGTTGATGCTGGAGCTCCGGGTTCACTATCCCAAACAGTCAGACGTCGTTCACGACCTGAAGTACTTGTTGAAGAAATTTTTGACTTCCACAACAATGGGAAAATTGTTGTTTTACATTAGAAAAGTAATGACCCTCTGTCTAAGTGAAAACCATACGATGGACGTGGACAACACACTAACAACTATACACCGCACATTTCCTGTTGGTGATAATACAGGTAAGACACGAAATAACTGGTACATGGAACATTTGGTACATATGGGATTTGTGGTATAATTGTTTGCAATTAATACAGATTCCTTCCATTCTGTGCTCTTGTTGTTGCCCGAGCGACTGGTTCTAGCGACAAAGCTTCTATTTATAAGTCGACATGTTTCGGAATTGTTTTCCAAGACATGGCCTCCAACATCGCTGATGACGCTTTGAAACACAACAGTACCAAACCCAGTGCGTATCATAGCACGAGTTTTGCGTCTTACTTGCTTCGTGACATCTTGCCATACACCCCGTTACTAACTCACGTTATGTATGACATCCGAGGAGACACTCACATCCGCGATCATCAGTGGCCTGCTGAGTACTGGAACAAAACCATTAAAATAGACGAGCAAAGGAATCGGAGATCGAAAGTTGGAAGATACGTTCGTGCATCCAAGAGCATGTTTCAAGGTAAGGCTGTGATTGAGTATTGCATAGCAGTCTGCACAAAAGACCCTATTGATACTTACTATTCTTATTGGTCACGTATGTGTTCAGGCAGATGCAAGGAATTTCTTGCAACGCTGCACAAGCAAACTGGAAACGAGCGGAAGAAGAACGCCGCAGCATTGAAAAGCGTAAAACCGACACCAACTCCCAACGCAAAACAAGTGCAGACAACTACTGCTGGGAATTTCATGACACCAAAACGGCATTCTATGAAGACTCAGAAGCGGCTTCTGAGTTCTGCCTCATTCCAGAATCAGCAGGGTATGTCCATTGAAGAAGGTTGGAACAGAAAGGGCGTCCAAGTAGCTCGCCCGAATGGGTCCAGTGATACTTTTAAAGGCCTTCCGTTTGTTCCTTGGGGAAATAAGGCCAAAGATCTACCGGAGTACACGTTTACTAACTCTTGTCCGCTGGATAACACTCTAATGGTATTAACTTACCTTCTAGAAACGTACTCCAACATTCGAGCCTTTTTTCCCGAGATGATCTACCCAACGCAGAAACAGCCGCCGCTGTAGTTGAGTGCGTAAACTTGGTTGGAAAGTTTAAGTTCAATCATGCAAAGAAGCACTGGATGTTGAATGTTACCAAGTATGACAAATTTGTTAAAGCAGAACAGGGAAGGCTGAGCGAGAAAAACGTTGTATTCGATATGTGGTACTCTGAATACGAGATGGTTGGCAAAGCACTTAATGATATCTTTCGTGTCTTTGAGGAAGTTTCGAAGTGCACAGATCATACCGTTACAACTCCACTAGCTACAGGTCATTATTGGGAGAAGACCACTGCAAAGATCGTTGCCAACATGAACGGCGAGTCCAAGTTACGCCTGTGGCCTCACCCAGGGGTCAGCAATCGGCTGATTTCTCAACGACTGCATTACCAACAGCAATATGATCCAGTTCCAATTGTGATACTGAGTCCAACCATGTATGGCAACAGCTGCGAGCACGGAACAAAGTTCGACGATGTTCCTTTACAAATCAACGTGTGCCAGAAGTTGTACAAGTTAGCTGCAGCGTCGTTGTTACAAAAAATCCAAATCATTACTTCACAGTGTTTCCATGGGAAGGAGAGCTGCAAGTGTACAATAGCCTTATAAATGACCATATGACATCCGCGCGAGTGTGTCCCAGGCATGAATGCGTGTCTTTATTGTGGTACAGATTAGCAGCACGTCAGTAGTAATCGAAAACTGGCCAGTAACTACTTGCTTGTGTGTAGATGTAACATCACCGTTTATGGTGTAAACACTTACGCTTGTATTGTATTGTAACTTGTATTAACATTAACTGTCCACGCTGTCCATCTCCTCACAATCTCCATCACATGTTCCTTGTAAAAGTAGTTTTGAAATTTCCATCCAGTATTACGAACGTACACAATGTGGTATGACATGCAATTATATAAATGTGTAGTGCACAAAATGATGTTGTATAGATCAACAATTTCCGTATTAGCATGCGCGTGCTTATGTATTCATTCGTTAAGTTATTTTCTAGATTCAGGTATCGTAGCTACACATTATCGTAAAAAATTCAAAGGATGTAATGGAATGGTAATGTAGTTAGCGGCTAAGTAACAAGCTTCCTATTGGTAATAAATAACGTTGAACTATAAAAACATGCTTGTGGTATTTTTGCTTGTGTGTGCACGTTGGACAATGCCGGAGGAATAACATTATTAACTTTTTTTTAAGGAAAAGGATAATATAAGTCTGAATTGTTACCTTGAATGTAAAAAGAATGAGGATACTGCAATGACTTGGATACATAATGTTAAGATAATGTTTAGGGAAGCTGACATGCTAGAGGAATATAATAAGCTAAACAAAGACTATATGAATACAAACATTAATATATTAGTAGCAAAATACTTCCAATGGCTTGTAAACCAGGATGTAAAGGAAATGCTACAAAGTCAAAAATTTCCCCAGTTTCCCAGTTTCAAAACGCACATAAGCAAGAGCCAACACTTTGAATGTGACTTAAACTGGAATGTAATAAGACTCATCCAAACACTCAGAGGAGGAATGCCCTACATAAGCGTTATTGGAAAGACGTACAAACTGAATTCAATCAACAAACTTTGGAAAATAGATAAAACATACAAATGTGAACTATGTAATCTACATGACACAGAAGATACCTACCATGTGATGTTTATTTGCCCACATTACAAAGACGGTAGGCATTTGTTAAAGCTAAATAAAGATCAATGCAAGAGAAGTGACTTTTTAACACTTATGTTTAAAGATGGAATGACAACACAGGAATATAAGAACTTATACATATTCTGGTGCTACGCGGTAAAACTAAGACAATTGTATTATAATTATATGACTGACTGTGAATAACTAATTTAAGTAGGTTAAGAGTATTATTATAAAACTATTTTAAGAAATAATGTACACGCATCTAAAGGTTGTAAGGGCTAACGCCATAAAATCGACCTGAATAAAGATTATATATTATATATATATATATATATATTAACTTTTTTTTGCTTTTGGTGACGACAGAACACCACCATTCAGGAGGTCGTTGTCTCCTCATTGCTTCGCTGACAATTCTTGAGCAACACCCTTTGTTTTGAACACGTTGACGTTGCTATACATTTTCACCACTCTTTTGTTACAGGTCTGATGGAAAAGAATTGTATCCACCATTTTCGGACCAGAGAGAAGAAGCTCGGCGAAAGCGTGCCGCGGATGTTGTTTTTGAGTTCCCTGAGGCCTGGAAGGCCTTAAAACTTCACAAAGAGAGTGGAACTATTTGGACCGCAAATTTAATGGCCAACCGCCTAGGGTATTATATCTTGGCCGTTTCGTTACAAAGTTTATTCGCAAGTAAGTGTAGACTAGCTTTTATTTATCTTTTTGTAGTTACGTTACCCAACGAGGCCTTGGGCCAAACGGGGAAGGTCAATCAACAATCGTGAGGCCTCCTCCTAATGTTATTATCCATCAACCCGGCGTAGACTATGACAAAAGACTTCATAGTCACATCATGAAAAGTGTTGGAAAGGGAACGGTCAACGAAGGTCGCTTGGGACCGGTTAATTACCTTCAGGGGATATCCTTTCATTCGGGAGGTTTCGTAAGAGACGATTGTGGTACAATATATACAGAGAGAAAGGAGTCACAAATTGGCAAATCTTAATTATCATGTTTCAAATCCAGTTTGAAGGAGACAAAATTCCAGACTGGAGAGAATTGAAGTAAGAAAGGAAGAAAAAGGATCGGGGCGACGTAACAATGAAACAACGTAGGTGCCAAAAGGTGTACAGAAAAAGAGCAGCTAGGGCGGAGGAAAAGAAAAAAATGTTAAAACCTTCGTCTACGGAGTAGGATCAAACCACAACTGCGTAACTCAGGACATCGGAAACATTAAACCAATAAGATCCCAATTAGTGAATCAAGTCGAAAAAATTCAAAGTCCAACTTTGGTACCAAGTAGTTTACACCAAGCTGATTATAGTTTATTTCAACTTCATATGACTACACCTACTCGGCCATGTACTCATTTTGCCGAAATTCCCATTTTCTCAAAAGATATTACGTTTTTAGTGAATCAAGTCGAAAAAATTCAAAGTCCAACTTTGGTACCAAGTAGTTTACACCAAGCTGATTATAGTTTATTTCAACTTCATATGACTACACCTACTCGGCCATGTACTCATTTTGCCGAAATTCCCATTTTCTCAAAAGATATTACGTGACGTGGGTGCTAGTGTGGGTGCTGGATATGTGGGTGCTAAGTCCATTCTAATCATGTATGGGAATTGTTCCGTCTACAATTTGTTATTCTATACGTGAATACGTTTTAAAGTAAACTTTCGCTATTATTGGAGCTGCTCTTGTAGAAATAGTGGAATTTGGATCATTTCGTTTAAGACTGGGATTCAGATCGGGACGGGATCCCTTCACTGAAAGGATCCCATGAACGAGCTGTGATTTATGTTTTGGAGCGTCTTCAACAACTCTGCCTTTACAGCTGTGTGCACGTGGATGGGAGATTAGCTCCACGAAAACAATTTACGCATTTCGGTTAAAGCACCCATAATAAATTTACACTTTTCTGGGGATTTTTCAGATACTTCTTTGCCAATGATAAACATAGGTAAGATATCACTATTCCTTGTTCATTGAGTATCTATATATTGAGTCTTAAACACAATGCTCGAAATAATCCCTTCCGGAAATAAAGGGTCCTTCAAGTAATTCATAACGCGTGGGGGGGTAAGTTTCTTCAAATTTTTAATGGATGCTGACTGTTTGGAATTCATTACACTGATGTGAACGATTTCTCAATTAGTTATAATGTTTTCTATTTAAATATAATATTCATTATATTATATTAAATATAACTGTCATGCTAGAAATTTAGCCAGTTAAGCACTATTAAGTTCATAGTATTTTTTCTTCAGAAATGTATTAAAATATTTTGCTCTTCTGGAAAATATTGAGTGTAATTTTTGAATAGTTTTTTCCATGACGTGACGAAGAACAAAACGGTATGTCTCCATGGGGACGGGAGCGTGATGTACCGAATGCGGTTCACTACAACCTTATCTTGTATGATGGACTTGCACTATTATCCCTTGGACAGTCAGAATTGCACCGTTGAATTTGAAGCTGTGAGGTCAATAAGTTTTTCTGTCCATCAGAGACTCCTTTATAGCCAAAGATGTCCACATCAGAGATGTCCAAATGAAATTGCCTTCCTTCAAACCTTCGAAGGCAATTTTTTGAAAAAACGCATTCCTTCATCCTTCAATTAAAGGAAGCCTTCAAAATATTTTGCCTTCCTTCAGCCCTATTTTACTTATTAATTTAATGCCTCCAGCCTTCAGCCTTCAAAAAAAACAGCCTTCCTTCCTATTCAGCCTTCATAACACGAAATGTCATAGCAATTTATTTAAACAACCCTTTTGCAGGTAAAACACCTAAAAATCAGCGACACAGTTTACTCAATTGAGTTCGTTTATTAAAATCAGAACCAATGAAGTAAGTCTCACCGTGCATTTGTAGTGTTTTTAGTACACTCTCATTGTTGTATTTGTAACTATCTATTGTAGCTGATTGCATGCGCGAAGCCTTCTAACAAGGTAACATTTTGGGATGGTACAAGCCGATTCAAACAAAGCATAGCACATGTTTTAGTACTCACCTAGTATGTTTCAAAACTCATGTAACTCGAGTGCATTTTGCCCCGTTCTCCTAGGACACGTCACCAAAGTTTCAAAATTTAAAACGATACCACAGGTGGGGACCTGTCTTTTCAAAAAAAGTTAATGTTAAATCCCATAAGGATTTTGAGTTTTTGAAAGTCGATGAAATTTTGAGTTTCACTATTTCAATGAAATTCAAGTTTTTACGTACATATTTATATATCCTTCAACAAAATTCCCCCAAAAGTAATCCCTCCATCATGGCGCATCTGTATGTATGTTGTCGATCTCTGTGGAAAATTGAAATTCCGCCTTCAATGAAGCCTTCATTGAAGGCTAGCCTTCGAAGGCTGGACATGTCAGGTCCACATTGCCCATAAATAGCAGACCACGAAATAGGGAAGGAAATTTCCTTATGAAAATAAGACATCAGGCTATACGCATGTGAGGATTTTTACGTCTAGGGATTGTGGCCTAGCTTAAATTTTAGCAAAAATAAGTATTATACATAGTATAGGACTATTAGACAGGTAAAGTAAAAAGGCACTTTTACACGTACCTCTTCCTGAGGGTTTCCACCGTATATTATCCCTCTCGAATGTCCATGTAGTGGTCGGACCAATTCAGTTTAAATTGCAATTTTACAATTCAATTCAGTTCAGTTCAATTCAGGGATTTTTCAATTCAATTCGAGCGTTTACTGAACCGAATAATTCAATTCACCTGTTGAATCGAATTGAATTGTTTTCTTTGAATTCCAATTCAAAACAATTTCAGGCTGAATCAAAACCGATATGGTAAGGATAAGTTTAGCACCATCTTTGTGCCAATATAACGAACATTAAAACATATGTATTAATATTTTTAGGGTGGCGTCAGGCCCCTTATATGATAGTGTTGTCCGCGGATACTCCGAACCAATTTTGTTCAAGCTTTTTGTGAACATTCTTTAGGCCACTCTCTTGGAGTTCTTTAATGGTTGAAATCGGAATGCGTGTTTGTACGTAAAAGCACAACAACGACAAACTGTTCCACCGATTTCAACGGATTTTTTTTACACTTACCAGTCAGTACTACTAGATTAATTTTTTCAAAAATTATTAAAATTTTATTTTTTCAAAATTTTGCATTTTTATTTTTTATATGAGCTCAACATAATACTATAAAAAGGTTAAGGAGAGATGACCTTAGCTGACGCGCCACCCTAGCCACCTTGGCAGTATTTAAATATGCTCTGCGAACCAAATGGTTTACAATTCAGTTCAGTTCATAGAGTGAACTGAATTGAATTGAATTGTTTTTTACTGAACCAAATTGAAACCCCAATTTTAATCCAGTTCAGTATTCGAACTGGATTGAATTGTAAATTTTGAATTGAATTGAATTGTTCCGACCACTATGTCCATGAATAACATATACTCAGTCAAACTTTTCTATATACTCACTACGGCTATAGGAAACTTCTACTAGTCATAAGATAATTCGGTCCCAGGAATTCTTCCATATACCCTAATGTTCAATGATTTCCGAATAGTCAATAACCAATTAAATAGTCAATTAAATAATAAATCGCGTGAATTAAATGAACCTACATGCGAAAGGGAGCCATTAATTTTTGTATTTAAGGAAAACTAGACGATTTTTCGAAAATGGTCATCCTGACCATGATAAAGGATACTTAAAATTATTTTGCAAAACTTAAATTTAAAAATAATTGTCTGTAAACTTCCGTATACGTAAATGGATGCAAAGCGTCTAAACTCTTTGCAATAAAATCAGCAAAGTGGGAGGATCATTTGCACTTGCATTTGCGAAAGATTTTCTGGTGGAACAGAAAGTACAAATAAGTGGCTGCGAAGCTTTCGCTTCGCACTCCGCATAATCTCCGTGCGAAGCGAAGCGGTGGAACGGTTGCTTCGCGCTTTTAGTGCAAAGTGCGGAGTGCAAAGCGCAAAGTTAGATTGGTGGAATAGGCTCCAGGTCAGAGGAAAAGAAGTAGACATGTCAACTACGGTATCGTAGTACGGTAATACCGTAAAAAATTTAGGTACGGTTTAGGTACGATAATTCTCGGTTTTTTGAAGCGATATCGTAACTCCATACGATATCGTCAATCCAGCGGAAGGCTCATAAAATTGTGGTGTTACATACTCGAATTTTCATTAAAAAGAGTTAAACTCGAAAATGAAAGGAATTCGTTCGACAATAAAGATTGTGTGTAGTGTCAAAATGGAAAAAAACTTAATCGAACTGATTATTTAGAATCTAAACCAAGTCGAGCGTCTAGTAATTCAAGTGTTTGGAGTCATTTTTGAGTGGGTCTGACGGCATGATGGCACTTCACCTGTTTTGAGAAAGATGGGAAGTCACTTCCTAAATTAATATAAGTACGATCGAATTCGGTAAAGATTTAGTTCAGGAAAAATTACTAGAAGATGGATCGAAGAATTCAGTATCGTTTTCTATATTTTATGATTTTCATATTTTTCATACGAATGTAAAAAAGGAAATTTGATTTTTTTTCAAACTAGCTTATTTTATAAGGAATTTCTGCACATTTAATACTGTCACATTAGTTGACATCAAAGACGCTAAACTGATTGTTGAATAACTGATGTTGGATTTTTTACTTCATATCTTTACACACATACCATAAAAATCGACTTATAGTCGTGTTTTTACCATAATTGGATTAATTTACGATACCGTACCTTAAAAATATTACCGGAGTTTTTACACTTTACGGTAACGGTAATTACGGTATTTTAAACAAGAACGGTATGAACATGTCTAAAAAGAAGCAAGAGGTGGAGTCTTCGTCAACGGAGTGGGGTCATACCACTACTGCATGTTATTCAGGAAATCAAAAACATTAAACTAATTAAACTAAATATTTACGTGTGTTAACATTTGACTATTAATGTAAAATAATATCGGATTAAAATTCTCATTTGTTCAGGAGATATGAAGTTTTTAATGACTCAGGTTGATAAAATTCAAAGTCCAACCTTGGTACCAACTGGTTTACACAAATCTGGTTATAGTTTATTTCAATTTCACATGGCTTACTTGGCCATGTAATCATTTTGTCAAAGTTCTCATTTGTTCAGGAGATATGATGTCAAAAAAAGTAGGTGCTAGTGTGGATGCTGAACCTAATAACCCCCTCGCTGTGACGTCATCAAAAGTCATTTCTTACTACACATACTACACAAGTATGTAAACAATTCGCAAAATAGTTTGAATAAGATTTGTAATTCTTTTCAAGTATTACAATTAAAATTAAAATTAACCCACGACAACAACAGAGCTATTAACAAATTGTTTCCTGTTCACAAAATTAACCCGTGACTTCTGGTTTTTAGCAGGGAATGAGTTAAGATTAAAAATCCCAGCTGACACTTGCGTTTCTTGCTGTTTCTGTAAATTTGGATCTTGCTTATTCCATCAATGCCTTTAAATTGAATAACGACACCGTATGAAACTCGATGTGAACACCAAATCCCGACTAATTATTATTTTTTGAATCAAATTGAAAACGGGAAGTTTGGTAAAAATCTCTTCGCCAAAAGTCAACTTGCTCGTTCGACTTCATAAAGTTCTGTTATTGCAGTGGAATTTGCAAATATTCCTTGGTCACATGATAGGTTTTAGTACTTAGGTACTTGATTGTCAATGTCAATGCCTTTGAATTATTCCCTATGCTCCAGTTGACACTTTAGTGGCCACTAATTAATTTGGCTTGGTCGGGGGAAAGAGATATTTAAGTGGTTTTTGTTTACTTAATGCAGCTTTTAGACTTAGAACTTTAGAATCACACAAATAATCTTCACGATTTCACTTCTCTGTTTTGAAATAATTGATCGAAGTTTCTTCATAAGCTAATTATGATCACCTTAAATTTGTTATGCTTTCCAATAAGTTGTTAATTTCATCTCTAAATTCTTTTTTTGTGTAGACAGTTACTTCGAATTAATTGAAAGGAAACTGGCTTGCTGAATGGAAATACATTGGAAACGGTCGCACTTTTTAATATTTTTTAGGTGTCAACGTGTCAAGTCCAAAAGTTTATTTTTTAAATCGCAGACATAATCACTTTCACTGAAATGATGTAAACAAATCCTAGCAGTTACACAATTTACATTTTCTTTCCTCTTACACTTAACAACCCAAATCTTAGCCGTTTGAGAATTTTTAGGGAACTTGTAAAATATTAAATCTGATCGTCTACTCTGTTTAATATTTTTAGTGTTTTTACATTCCGCTATTGCACAAATAAAGTTCACATTAAATAATTTTATTTGCTTCTATACAGATTGTCAATTAAAGACAAGTAGAGCGCGCGCTGAGATCACTTTTACTGACGTCACAGCCCCCTAAATTTGTCCACCTCTCCGCCCTATTCATTCTTACGTGCGATTTGGCCGAACCTGTTACTAGGCAATTTGCGAAATGCACTTATAACTTATAACGTTACTTAAAATTTTACGTAAGCTTACTTAAATTACTTTACGTTAATTTTAGGTTTACGTTAAAAATAGACAAAAACTCGACGCAAAATTATAATTATAAGATGGTACAGTCTATTTACGTAAACTTATCATTGTACTCGTGCTCTTTGATTTAAATACGGATCATTCATAATCGCATCCAATCGGATTGATGGTCATTGAAATAACACTGCCATTGAAAGCCACAAGCACAGCCACTGTCAACACAATTGTGACTTGTGGCAGTTACAAGATCTAGTGCTGTAAATTTTCTCCAGTTTTCCTGCTTCCAAAATGCCTGCAAGAAAATCTCCAGGATCCAGTCATCAAGTTTGCAAAACTCCAAAGGAGAAAAAGCCCAAAAAGGTAAGTAAATAATCTTAACATATACATTTCTTGGATACATCTTAAGTTCATTGCTACAAAATTATAAACTCAAGACTGAAATTAATTTAATAGGAAAGGTTCGGGTTTAACATTGAGAAAGACATAAGACTTCTGAAGGCGGCAATTGCACTTAATCCTTGGCAATTGGGTGATGATAAATGGACACAAGTTGCTAAAGAACTCAATGAAATTTTCAAGTACGATGTTACTCCAAGAACTACAAAAGACCGAGTGGATCGTCTTATGCTACAGCTGAAGCAGCAAGAACTCAAATCCAAGTAAGCTAAAACTGTTTTCAAAGGGTTTTGTTTTACTAAAGTGCACTAGAAATTATTGTCAGGAGGATGTTGGGGTTGGTGTATGCACGTAGGAGCCCCACTACTTTGTCAATTATTTTGAGTTCAAAAAACATAGGCAAGTAGTTTCACCAGCGTAAAATTCCACTGTTGAATTTTCTCAATGAATGAACTAGCTGAAGTAATTGTAATTTTCTACTGTATCAATTTAAATTCTATGCACTAAATTGATTTCACTATTAGGACTGGAACTGAAGAACAGCAAACAGAAAGAGGCGAACTCATTGAGCAAATAATTTCTATTGTTGAGGAATGCAAAGCCGGAATAAATCAATTCGGAGCTGACGAAAGTTACCTTCAGGAATCCGAAAACGAAGTTACAGAAGTAGACAAAGTACCTGAGAAAGATACCTCGCAAGTGTCCAGACCACAACAAATTCGTAAGGAAAGGCAGACAAGTCGCGGAACGACACATTTTTGGAATACCAAAAAGGTAATAAGTTCTATAGTTTAACGTGCTGATTATTATTTATTAGTTATATCTAAACAACTGGAATCATATTTTGCTGGTTAATTTCAATGTCGCTTCTCATACAGATCTGGCCATGAGCCCCGTTAGAAAGAGGCGAAGCAGATCACGACGATCAGACGAAATGATCTGGAACAAGCATGAACATGACATGAGGATGGAAGAAATGAAGCAACTCCTCGATGAAAAGAAACGAAGCAACTTTTGCTTTGGAAAGCGAGAGAATTCGTATAGAAAAGGCAAGGTTAGAAATTGAGCAACAAAAGGAAGCCCGAATGGCTGATGAAAATAGACGGTCATACGAATTATCTATAGCACAGATAGGGATCCAGAAAACAATGTGCGATTTAGTGAATGCTGTGGCTAAGGCATTGAATAAGGAATAAGCTAAAACTATTATTACATTTATTGAAGTATTATTGCAAATGAATTGTAAGTAATAAATATATCTTGTATATGTACATAAATTAACATCAGTGTAAATATTCCTCAAGTGTCGGAGGATTACAAGAGAAGTATCTAGATACCTGGCTCCCATTCAGACAAGTATGACAGTTTGTTAGAATACCTCCAACTATGTACTGCTTCTTGATATCTTGCATGAGGAGCTTTTGATTTTTTTTGAAGTCCAGAAAAGCAAACAGTTGAATAATTTTTCCAAATCCGTACTCTACACTCACACGTAATGCTGACATATCAGTATTAAACTTCTTCTGTGCATCCGACAACTTTGCGTAATTTTTGAAACCCACCTTTACAAATTTCTGGTTTGCATAACCAGAATGTCCGTAGAGTGAAAACCAAGTTCCATCCGCATTGACGAAAAGCTCCTCCATTTCTGGGATTATTTTGCTGCTGTGTATAATTGCCGAATCGTGCCTCTTTCCAATGTAAGGTCCGTCGACTCTGGCAATTATTCCATTGGGCAGCATGAGACCTTGGTATTTGACAAGGTGTTCTTTATAGTAGCCACTATAATATAACTCCTGCTGTTTCTTTGGTCGACAAATTGGCCGACAAGTTCCATCGATAAATCCAACAATATTAGGATACAGTGAACCACTGTAGGAACAAGCCTGTAAAGTTTTAAACACTAATTGCAGAACGAGTTTTAATTCTGAATACAAATAATATGCATGTTTGTGTCAAAATAATTTGTAACCTAGTACCTCCGCATACTGTGCTAACTTTTCCTTTGTGAGCCATGGCTGATTTAGTGACCTGATTCTGTTACTAAAATTATTGTAGATCCAATCCAGCATCCAATTACAAATTCGAGACAACGAAGAGATATCACGGCCAAAACGTTTCACCAGGTCAAACAAGCGATTGGGGTAGCAAAGTCTCCTCAAAAGTATTGTCAACCCTTCTACCCCTGTTGGTGTACATTAAACTGCCAATCAGCATTTTTAGTTTTAAAACCAGTAATTATGGAGAGTTAACAGCAACTCACCGTTCACATTCATGCCATTTTTTAATCGGATATTTTCAGGAATTTGTAAAGCCTCGCCAATTCGAACTATTTGGGCTGAAGTAAATCGAAATAACAGCTTGCTTTCGCGATCACTGTAGCTGTTTATATCAAACCGTTTTCTTTTGTGGAGAGATGTAAAATCTACTCTCCGGAGTCGTTTAATAGAATAGTATAATGATGATGAAATCACTTTTTTAAGCACAACATCTTTAGCTGTTAAGTCGAAACAGGCATTTTACCTGGAAGAAATCTCGGAAAAACTGGAGTTGTGCTTCCTTCATAGAATTCAGTAGTGTTGTTACGGATACTACCAAATTGTTGATTCTAGTTGTCAACAGCAGTTCCGCTGCGTGCCGAGTGTCGCAAATTGTTTAACGTATAACGTATACTTAAATTACTTATAACGTAAAATTGCTTTATGAGTTGTAAGTTATACGGTTGATTATTTACGGAATCTGATCGCAAATTGCCTACTATCTATAGCCTTGTTCCAAGTGCATTCTCATTTTTCTGTGTACATGCACGTGTAATGTTATTACGTTGTAGTATTTCGTTGATGTTCGTAATACTGAATTTTTTCTCATCTGTCCTCTAAAACGGGCTAATCTTAGTAATAAGTGTACTATCAACTGCTGCTTGCAAGCGTTTTTGTATTTTTGACTGTTAATAAATAAAACGTCGGAAAAATGGTTGAAAAATTGAGTTTTACCCTCAATCTGGGCCATTTATAGCAGTTTTGGAGGCATTTTTTTGAAATCTTGAAACCGTTTTTTAGAAATCTGACAAACGGTGAAAACATGTGCGAGAAAACTTCATTAGAATCAGTTCATTACCCGCCCGATATTTGTGTTAACAGTAAAACAACGGACTATAAGCCATAAGTAGATTTGCATTTTGTTTGGTCCTATGTGGATAACACATACGGCAGTAATCGTCATTTAACCATGCTAACTTAGGTCTGGTATCCTGTTACCCGAATGGACCCTAAAAATTAATTTAAGCTCCTGGTATTATATGGAACACATTTGCGTCTTCGGTTTTGCCTTAAACAGTATTTCTGAAATAGCATGAGAGGGCTGGGTAGTCCTTTTTCAGCATTCCGAATTCCGAACTTTGTCTAGTCTTCAAGGATATATCCCACAGGAGCTTCTCGGAGACATCAGTATCATTTTGAATGTCTTCCAGCGTTTGAATTATCGGCTTCGTATAGTGGTCGGACCAATTCAATTCAGAATTGGAAATTTTCGATTCGATTCGATTCAATTCGATTCAGTAGTATTTCGATTCGATTTGCAGCCAAGCCAAATCGAATGATTCGATTTGGGTATTGAACTGAATCGAATCATATCTTGTGAATTGCAATTCAAACAATTCAGCAAAACCGCTTCGGCTGCGCACGGGTACTTTTTTTCAGTATATTCAAAGTCCAAATATTACGTTTAGCACAACGTTTGCTATTTTAGCATAGCTTTTACTATACCCTTTATAATATGTATACGACACTCCATAGTAACATAAGGAAAATTTTGTACTTTCCCACTTGAATCGTTCGATTTACGATTCAATTCGATTCACTGAGTGAATTGAATCGAATTGAATTGCTTTGTGGCAAATTGAATCGAAAATCGGTTTTTCGATTCAATTCAGGCTTCAAATTGAATCAAATTGAAAAATTCGAATCAAATTGAATTGATCCGACCACTAGCTTCGTACAAGCTTTTGATTCTGGTGCCGTTGGAGTTGGGGGAATTTCCTGAATCAGAAGATCCTCGAAGTTTCATGTCAAGTTGGCTCCCATCTTCTCACAGGCTCACACAGATCGAAATGTGGAAAGTCTCTAAGCTATTTTGAACTATAGCTCCTCACGAGTACGAGTAGATACTCGAGTTTCGAGTTCGAGTACGGTATCAACTTAAATTGGTACTTGTACTCGTCGGTCGAGTATCCGTTTTCGTACTCGAACTTGAGTATATTTCTAACGAGTATCAGAGCGAGTACGAGTACGTTCAAAGTACTTGAACCAAAGCACGAGTACGAGTTCGGGACATAAATTCAAAAGTACTTGAACCCGTACTTGGATTTACATTTGATACTCGAGTAATTTCCTCCAGCACAAAGTCCACATCCATATTTCCTTGATTACAAAAAAAGTTGTTGTTATTCCGAAGCAAAAAAGGAAAAGCGGTTAAATTCAAAATTACTGCGAATAGCATGAAACGTTACACCTACAGCGTAAGTTATTGTTACAACTCCGAATTGAGTACTACTGCAGTTACGAATTGTAAGTACTTACCTATCGCCGTAAAATATAATGGAACAGGAGAATAGGGCAGAATTAATGAAGGTTAGAATGAGATGGACCTGACTGAAGAGAATCCAGTCGATATGACTGGCAGAATCAAATCTTGATCTATTGTGCATCGGCATTTTAATCTCGTTGGATAAAATTTTAATTGCAAACACTGTTCGTAAGTTGCAGTTACAAATTCTTGTTAGTTGAATCTACTATTTGTTTTCTATGTCAATATCTGTTAAACAAAAAATCATCGCTACGCGATAATTTGAGGCTTCGCGTAGGGTGGCGTCAGCCGCGGCCGTCGAAGTAGGAAAAATTTTCGTTTGTTTTCGAAAAAACTATCGAGCCGATTTTAACCAAATAAACAGTGACCATTACTTTTTACAAAAGCAATATTGACAAAAAATTTCATTGAAATCGACTCAGTAGTTTTAGAGATAACAGTCATTTGACATAAAGTCCAAAATTTCAAGAATTTTTCCTCAAACCCTATCGGGCCGATTTCAACGTCATATACAGTAGCCATTACTATTTACATAAGCAATATTCACAAAAAGTTTCATTGAAATCGATTCAGTAGTTTTAAAGATAACAGTCATTTGACATAGAGTCCAATATTTCAAGAATTTTTTCTCAAACCCTATCGGGCCGATTTCAACCAAATACGAACTCAGCCTTACTTTTGATACAAGTAAAGCCCATAAAAAATGTCATTGAAATCGGTTCAGTAGTTTTTGCGTAATCGTGCGGAGGGACACACGGACGTACGGACGTACGGACAAGGCTATTTTACTAGGGGGCTGACGCCACCCTAAAAATAACATCTAAAAAAAATTTCTTCGGTGTACTTGATACTCGAGTACGGTTCGAGTACGAGTTCAAGTACGGGTCGGTCGGTATAAACGTTTTATACTCGTAAGTACGGTCCAAGTTCGGTAAAAAATTTAGAAATATAATACCGTCCTCCGAGTACTGGATTTTTTACTCGTACTTGAATACACAAGTCCGGGTTAAGCGGGAATTTGACCCGACAATTCGAGTACGGTTCCAAGTACGAGTACGGTATGGATAACTACTCGACCCGTGAGGAGCTATATTCTGAACAGAGCTTCTGTTGGGGACAAAATTCTTGTCCCGTCCCCGTCCCGATATTTTTTCAAAACCTTTGTCCCCAGTCCCGTCCCGACAATCGGGACACGGTGACAAAAACCATGTCCCCGTCCCGTCCCCAAAAAATTATAAAAGCGTTGTCCCCGGTCCCGTCCCGAAAGTCGGGACATGGGGACAAAAATCTTGTCCCCGTCCCGTCCCCAAAATTTTTAAAAACGTTGCCCCCGGTCCCGTCCCGAAAGTCGGGACATGGGGACAAAAATCTTGTCCCCGTCCCGTCCCCAAAATTTTTAAAAACGTTGCCCCCGGTCCCGTCTCGAAAGTCGGGACATGGTGACAACAATCTTGTCCCCGTCCCGTCCCCAAAATTAAAAAAAAATATTGTCCCCGGTCCCGAAAATCGTGACATGTGAACAAAATTCCTGTACCGTCCCGATAATTACTGAAAACAGTTGTCGACATTATCATACCGAAAATCGGAACATGGGGAAAATTTCGTACAAAAAATATTTGTACCAAAAACAAAAAACACATTTATAGAATCGTGGCTCCAAGATTCTTCCTTAACTTTTTGAGCAACAAGCCTCATTTTCTACAACCTAAAATCGAATGTCTTACATTCGGTGAAATAGTGTCCACAGAATAGTTTACTCATGAGCATTAAAGCTCAAACGTTATCCTTGTTCTGCTATTCTTGCTCGTCCCGTCCCGTTATATACACGACCAAAAAGGATGTCCCGTCCCGAATATAGTGGGGACAATTTGTTTTGTCCCCGTCCCGTCCCTGATGTAATGGGGACAATTTTTTTTGTCCCCGTCCCGTCCCGAATACGACATGGGGACAATTATTTTGTCCCCGGGGACGTCCCGTCCCGGTCCGTCCAGTGTCCCGACGGGACGTCCCTGTCCCCGGCAGAAGCTCTGATTCTGAATACCCCCAAAAAATTCTGTTGACCAGCAGAGGTTTTTGGGATGCTTGTACTTTCGTACAAGGGGCACGGCCATGGAGAAAGCTGGCTTGTTGGGGTAAATGTCTTCGTCGGGATTCTTCAGGAATTAAATCCCATGTTGTCCCATCATGACATTAAGAATTCTGCAGCACAAGTGGAGGAAGTCTTCCTCCGTCAATCGTCACAAGAAACTTCCCAGACACATCCTACCCTTGCAGTTCGATCGAGTTAAATAATCTGGTTTCGTTGTGGACGGAGAAATTGCTGTACCCCTAATGACGGGCACTCACGGGTTTTCTCCTCCTTGCATCCGCCACAGATAATATGACCAGATAACAGTTGTAAATCGGTGGTCGGGGAATCTCAAAGCACACCGGACATTCCAGTACTTCTTGATCCTCCGAATTTATCCCATCATTGGGAAGCCGTTTTTCCTCTCTCGGATTCCCCATCGCTGAGCCACCACTTGGGGTCGGTCTGTGCCTAGAATTTATGGATCGGGAGTTATTTCCATTCTGGGGGTCCGTACCTCTACAGAAAAAGAAGTCAGACTAGTCATTATTTCATCGTTAATGCCAATTAAATACACAAGAACACACATAATGCTCCCGACACAAAACTGAGTGAGTAATGAGCCCAAAGAAAGTTGGGCCCCTATCCCAGATCTAGGATAGAATATAGGCCCAGATCTGGGGTGCAAATTAAAAATGAGAAATATAGGCACGGGTATAGGCTAGGGCTCAAAATAAATATAGGCTAGGATGAAAATCTAGGTAGGGTCTCCAAATTGCTGCTCGGGGTTAGGGAATATAGGCTAGGCTTCCTGAAACTACCCACGCCTAGAACGCATATAGAGAAGCCGGTGTGTAAATATGTTCCGCTCGTAATTGTTATGCATCATGTGTACTTTGTTACTACACGGGTAGTATATACACACATTGGAAAGTGTTTAACACATTTCTGAGTGTATATTGCATATTAGTACAAATATTGTTGTTTCTGACTTTTCATTACTTGGAGCTGATTTCATAATTCCAGATGAAATTTTTAAAAAATAAATAAATAATCAGTGTAAAAATCTGGAAAACATCGGGCCTTTTGTACAAATGATCTTTTGACCCATTGATTTTTGTATTTGAAAAGTTTGCAATTCTCAATAAACCGAACGTTGGCGTCAACAGTGCTTAAGTAGGCTAAATCACACTGACTTAGTCGAACTAGGAAAAGAAAAAGCGTGTGATTTAGGAGCCATGCATTAAAATGTAATTTAAGTCTTAAAGTACACCCAATTGCTTAAGACCCCGAATATGAGACACATACCGATATTGTCAACGTAACAAAAACACCTTTATGCAGAATTATCGTTAAAATCTTATGCATTTAAAAGACCATATAATGCACTTCTGGTGCCGATTTTAGGGAAGGAACCTCAAATTTCAGTAATAAAATAGCTTAATTCCGGTATGTTAAATGTTTTCGTTCAAGTGTAAAATAGGCCTATATTTCTCTTAGGGAGTATGCACATATTACGTTTCATTTTTTCACGATATTCGGACCCTACCCTCCCTATCGTCATCCTAAAGTCATTTTTCCGTGACCCCCCTCCCCTGTAAACGTCATCAAAGCAAAAACGCAGACAAAAACTACTTGACCGATTTCGTTCAAATTTTTTTATCATTGTTTGTGTCGAAAACTCGTAATAGTTAGTTATTGATTAAAATCGGTTGAAGTGTTCGTGCGAAAAGCATAAATTTTGGAGTAAGAAAAGAGAAATAATAAAAATACCCAACAAATGATTACCTATGGGGAAATTAAAGATCGTGGCAATATTATTTTCGTTTCCCGTTTGCGGACAAACGCACAACAGCAATTGGTGTTTTTGCAAAGAGCCTAATATTATTCAAAAATAAACTTTTAACGTCAGTAGTATGGTCAAATTCGCTCTGATTCCAGTCAGCCATATTTTCCATAATTTCCATCGGTAAGTCCGACGAATACTCCGCTACACATGCTGTCTAAAACTACATTTTACAACTTTGAGCAACATATTCAATGCTTCTCGAGATGTTTTCTAACGAGCTTTTATGAGCAGCTCTTTTGTGGGGTTCATGTGCAACAAAATAGTAATTGCATATATGGTAGGTTTGGCTTTCAAGGTTGTATTGAATGTTCGGGCAGTAGTAGACAAGGGATATTTTTCAGACACTTAGCATGACAAACCGCCAAATTTATCAGGTGAATCAATGGTTACAAATTAGAACTTCGGAAACATGCAGCTTGAAGAGCACAGCAGCCGGGACAAAGTTCGGTATTGCAATTTTGTTGCTCCGCGAGGGACTAACTGGGATGACAATGATTTATTTGCAAATCATACTGAGATTTTGTACTTTAGGCACACCGAATTAATTTTGGTCAACAGTTTGTATAAAATATATTTGGACGCCATTCTTGACTAATGTTTTGAGGATTTCCAGGATCACAAGTTTGGTATGGTTGTGGTTAGGGATGCCAATGGTCCGGGCCGGACCATTATTTATGGTCCGTTATTGGTCTGGTCCCAGATTTGTATGGCCTGGTCCGATCTGATCCAACTTTTGGACCAGACCAGACCTCAGGAGCATGGTCCCAAAAGTACGCAAAATAAAAAATTATGAGTTAACGAAATCCTATGGAACATATTAAAAATGTAATTGCTCTCAATGGTTTTCTGAACCATGGTCATTGGTCTAGTCTGGTCCAAATGACTGGATCAGCTTATTGGTCTGGTCCGAAAAACTGGACCAAAAATGGTCTGGTCCAAAAAACTGGATCAAAAATGGTCTGGTCTGGGCTTTGGACCGCACCAGTTTCATAAAATCTGGATCAGACCAGACCATTGGCCTCACTAGTTGTCGAGCTTACAGGAATAATTCTAAAATGCGTGACACATGCTGGCCTCTTTTATTTCAACACTTCCTGTAATATTGCCAGCATGTTCACAGTTGACACTGTCAGCACCTGAAGTATTGTTAGCACTAAATGCAACAGTAACTGGAATCGTGAGAATGAAATATTTGAAAAACATACTGAGATTGACTAACGTGATTTTGTAACCATTCCTATATAAGCCAAGATTTTTCGGAATGCTCATGGTTGACAGATATTTGAAATAATGTATGACTTACGTGTGTATATAAAATGTATCAGTGGTCTTTCAGCAATAAAAGGTTGCTACAAAAACACTTTGTCTAACAATTATCCCTGTTTATTCCTCATATTTTTCTGAGAATAGGTGAAACATCATCAGCAAGTTACCCCCACCCTCCCCTTGGTATACACAAAATCATCAGCTTCAAGACCCCCTCCCTCCCCCAAAAGTGAAAGGTAATATGTGCACACTCCCTTATTGTTAGTTTGTTTTGAAGCGGCATGGCGATTTCCACATGTGCTTACATTCATGTGTGTAAGCGTGTATAATTAGATGATTAAACTAAACTTACCTTGCGGTTTAATCATAATTATATGAAGAGACTCGTCCGAATATATTACATGGTAGTAGTCTCCATCTATGCATTGGTCCACGAAATTTAAAGACTTAAAATCTCACTTCTCACTATCCCGCATGGTATCACTATTACATCCATAACGGTCATTCTTTTAAAGCATTTCCGGTTTGTTTATTGGGGAGTCATGAGCATTACGCGAAATGACTGGGAGGGCGGGTGTAATATATTCGGACGAGTCTCTTCATATAATTATGATTAAACCGCAAGGTAAGTTTAGTTTAATCATCTAATTATATTTCAGGACTCGTCCTCTATATTACATGGTAGTTGTTTAAAGTGCAAACCGGAAACCACTGTCCAGCAATTCTCTGATCGCACCAATTTTATTCATATTCAATGGCCTTGAAATTACATTTTTAGGACAGAATTTGAGAAAACTGTATTATCTACAATCGGACGTTGGTAGAAAGTTGCAAAAACTGATGACGATGGCGTCCAGCCTGCTGTTTTGCGAATGACTTCGATATTTACGCCTTGTCTGGAGGCTGCTGAAGTTGAAGCGTGCCTGGTACTATGAGCAGAAAAAGTATCTGTATTAATACCGCTGTTTTTCAGCAATATTTTTATCCATCTGCCTATAGTCTGTGCAGTAACTCCCTTGTGAGGTTTTGTTATTGATATAAACAAGGATTCACAGTCGTGTCGTAAGGATGCAGTAAGGTTTAGGTACGCAAGCAAAGTAATGTTGGGACATAACTCTGGGTCTGATTTAAAACTTGGAAGATATAGACATGGTTGGGGTTTTGAAATTCTTGACGTTTTTATCCTTGCCGAAACCAAGATCTTCGTCCCTTCATTATCGAATTTAATATCTTGTAGCTTTATTTTTGAGAACGTCTGAACTCTATGAGCTGTAGTTAATGCCAGTAGACCTGCGAGCTTAAGGGTCAGTTTTTCTAGCCCCAATTCGGCCGTGTTAGGGAGAGACTTTAAGTAAGTAAGAACAAGCTGAGGATCGCATGTTTGGTCATAGCGTGGCTTAGGAGGTCTTAAATTCCCGAGCCCCTTAAAAAATCGAGAAACATTTTGGTCTTGACCTATGCTTCCACCTGAGATTAAAGATACAGCGGATCTGATGGTGTTTAGTGTGGCATATGAAGCCCCTTCCTCAAACCTTTTCTGTAAGTATTGTAACACATTTTGCGTTGAGGAGCTAAAAAGGTCGACATTTTCGTGTTGGCAGTAGGCATGCCAACCTTTTATTGCAGACGAATATTGATTTAAAGTTGATACGGTCATTGAGGATAACATAGTGTCTATGCAGCTTTCAGGTACCCCTTGTTTTTTGAACCCTTGCCGGAAAGCTTGCCGGCCAACAGGGACAAGGACCTCCACAGTGGATGTTGAGCTCTGGAATTAGAAGATAAAAGTGTTTTCCGTGGGTTAATCTTAACTGCCGGTGATACCAATAGGTCCCGAAACATGGGGAACCATGCCTGTGTTGGCCAGTCCGGAACAATTACAATTCCACATGCTTCTTCAGACGCAATTTTTTGTAAAACTCTCAGTATCATGGCAAAAGGAGGAAAGGCATAGAAATAAAAGGACCTCCAAGTAACTGTGAAAGCGTCTACGTAGCTAGAATAAGGATCTGGGTACCAACTAGCAAACATACGGCATTTAGAATTTCCATATGTAGCAAACAAATCTATTTCCGGAGTGCCGAATTTCTTACAGAGGACATTATAAACGTTGTGATCTAGAGACCATTCATAGTCATCGCTTAGTACCCTTGACTCTCTGTCTGCAGTAATATTTTCCGCTGACGCAATGTAGCTGGCAAACACCATAATATTACGTAACTCGCACCATTGCCAGAGTGTTCGTGACAGAGTTTAAATCGTCAAACTGTACACTACCCATTCGATTAATATAAGCTATTGCCGTCGTATTATCTATACGAAGCAAAATATCGCAAGAATATTCGTTTATTACAAAGCACTGTAAAGCATAAAAAGCTGCTAATAATTCTAAATGATTTATATGAAATTGTTGCTCTCTTCGCGTCCAAAACCCATGTGTTTTCTTGTTACCCATGCAGGCACCCCAGCCTGTTCTGGATGCGTCGGAGAAAATTGTATACTTATAATTTACCGTTTTAACGGATTTAAAGCTCAATGGAATCGATTTTAGCCACCACTGCAGATCCTTTTTAGCTGCTAAGGTGATTGGCATGTTCCCTTCATAATTACCCTTGCACTGTAAGAGGCTTATGAACTTGAGTCTTTCGAGGGGATTTGTTGACATTTTTTGTCGGGTATTTTTATTGTCATATCCTTGGAATTGAAAAGAAATCCCAAATATTCGCATTCTTGGGAAGGCTGTAACATGGATTTTTCAAAGTTTATAATAAATCCCAGAGATTCTAAAACGGAAATACACACTGAAAGTTCTCTCTCACAATCAAAGTGCGAGTACGAAAAAATAATCATGTCATCTATATAAACAACTAATCGGTAGCCTTTCGTCCTCAAGTACCCCACAACAGGTTTGAGAAGTTTTGTGAATAGCCAGGGTGCTACAGAAAGCCCGAAAGGCAAGCAACAAAATTCATACAGAAGATTGTTCCAGTAGAATCGTAAATATTTTCTATCACGCTTTGCAATGGGAATAAGGAAATATGCATCTTTGAGATCAAGTTGACACATGTAGTCGCCTTGACATATTAATTTTGAGGCCAAACGAATGTCCTCCATTTTGAAGTGATTGCATTCCAAGAATGTATTAAGTTTTTTCAAATTTAAAATAAATCTCTTTGAGCCATTAGGTTTTGGTATTAAGAAGACCTGTGAGATAAATTCCCCATTACTATGCTCACAAGGTTTTATAGCCCCCTTAAGAATCAAGGTCTTTATTTCCGCATCCATAACCTTTGCTTCGGATGGATTTAATTTCATGGATTTAGGTACTATTGACTGGTGTGGTATTGACTTAAATGGTAGTCTAAATCCCCTTGTCCAGGTCAAAATATTCGTACTTCTCGTTAAACCCCTCCATTCATTTGTAAAGCATTGTAATCTGCCAGCGTACGTTCTTACGTTTAATGGTGCCGACGGCGCGGACTCCGTTTGGGGCTCCGGTGGTCTCGGTGATAACGCCCGCCCATCGCCAGTGGTTTCTTCTGGTATTGCGGGCGTTTCCCGTTTAAAGGAGCTCTTTTAAATGGTGTGACGTGAGTTTCTTTAGCCTTATCAACATTAGCCGGGCCAGGTTTATCACGTCGCAACTCCTTTCCCACCTTAGAAATATTTTTGGCAGCTTCTATTTTCTCTTTGAAATTCTGCCCATACAAATAACCATCAGCAGGAGTTTGATCTGCCACGCTCTTCATTAGAAAGTTGAGAGTGGGAGTTATATGTGCTCGTCGGGCTAATGATAATTTGCACTGTAAGTCGCAAAGAAGTCTGCCCGCATCATTTAGAGCCTTAACCGTTTTAACTTTTGCCGAGACCAGACTCTGTAACTTTCAGTTCCAAAGCGCTCGTGATTGCGGTAGCAACGGCAGATATTCCTGCCGACAACTGTTTTTGCTGAGAAACCATATAGCCCTCTTTTTTGAGCAACTTGGCATTTTTTGTTATGCTAGCTTGAACTTCTGGATTTAGAATTGGCGCATCGAGTACCTTGCAATTTACCGATACTGGGTGTGCGTCCATTAGCTTATTATAGCTTTCAGTTTGCAGGCCATCTTTAATGAGATCAGACCAAACTGCTACAAGCGGTTCGGGAATATGGGTTCCCTCTACTTCCTTTGGTCGGTCTGTCGTTCCGAGAATCTCATTCAAGTCAGGATCTATAGGAGCGTGAATGGAAAGAACAGACGGGGACGGAGGAGTCTCAGTTAAGTTGTAACGTGGACTTGCTGAATGCCTCAGAGTTCTTTGCTGAACATGGCAAGGGCTCCTCCGAATTCTTGGTGAGCGAGAGCGACTAGGTGAGATCGACCTGGTAAAACTTCTCCTGCCGGAGTGTTGTAATTGTCGCCTTCGAGGCACGCTGCTTGCGTGACTCTCGCTCCTTTCACGGGAATAAGAAGCATGTCTCCGTGCCGAGCCTCCCGGACTGCGGTCACTGTGACTGCGTGATTTCGTTTTTCCCGAGTGTTTTTTGAGCTTTTTGGACAGTGACTTCACCTGCCTTCTCAGGCTTTCAATCGTGTCATCATCCGATGAACTAGAGGTTGAGCGGGATCTTTTCCCCATGACTCTGCGGACAATAAAGCCAACCCCACTATGAAAGATATTCTGACAAAAAAGGCTTCAAATAATGAAAATCAGTCTGTTTAATGAGATCTTGTTAATTAATGTGAGTCTTACCCTTACCCTCACACTAATTAACACCAAAAAACCACCTGAAAATCTGAACAAGGAACCAAACTGTTGAGCTAATAATCAAGCGTGTGGACGCAATGCACGAAATGAAGAGAATGACCGTTATGGATGTAATAGTGATACCATGCGGGATAGTGAGAAGTGAGATTTTAAGTCTTTAAATTTCGTGGACCAATGCATAGATGGAGACTACTACCATGTAATATAGAGGACGAGTCCTGAAATATAATTATCTAGGGGTGTAGGGGAAAGTATTGTCTTCTAGGCTAGGGCAATTTCTAGGTAGGCGGTCCCTTACGCTAATAGCTAGCCTATATAGGATTATAGGCAGGTACTTGTCGCCACCAGCCTTGAGGGATAGGGGCATAAATCTTAAATTGAAATTCTGGGTCTATAAGGGGGCCGCAGAAGATTTTAATATTATAGGCAGGATATAGGCTAGGGTAATGAAAAGGCCACCTTTGAGCCCAAACAAACTGTTAAAAGTACGAAGTGAACCATTGCTTGACGAAGGCGGGAGTCGAAAGTTGAAACAATTGATAATTGCTTATTATTTAAACTCACGCAGTGTAATTTCCATTTTAATTTTATTTCTTTGATGATATAGTTAATATTTAATCTATAATCGCATCATAATTTTACACATGAAGTATTGATTTTTTAAATTTAAAGCAGTCACTGAGGTAAGTTACGTAAGTAATAAACTACTCCAGTTTTAACATAGATTTGCAGGCAAGTTGGGTTGGGACTTGGACTAGTGCATTTAATGGTTATATAATCATAACCTGTGCTCAAATTATTATTTGAATCTTAAATGACATATGTTTTCTCATTGTCTGTTTTAGCACTCGGTATTTTATCGTATTTGACGAATTTTTTACTACATTAAAAATTATTTTGCAGTGCTGGGAATTCTGGAGACGATTTATTTGGTAAGCTTCTTTGCATTTTTGTAGTAATTTGCGAAACGGCGATATTTAGTAGATTTATGTGTGTATTGTATTGTAACTCAGGGACGGATATATTGTGCTGAAAAACTAATCAATTTTTGTGACCTTCGACGTCACCTCTCTGTGTAGCTTGTACTTTTATGAATAAAAGTATATTGATTTGTGCATGTTATGTAGTTAATTATATACTTTCCCGGTATTACTGAATTAATTAGAGATTATTATAGGGATTATTAAGAATTAATTAAATATACTTACTATAAATATATTCTTTACTCCAGGTAACGACCAGGACCAGCACCGCAAATATTAGAGGTTTTGTTGACTTCGTATGTGGTAGGAATGGAACAGATTGAAAATGTCAAGGTGGGGCCAATGCCACCGTCGCAATTTCTGAAGCCTTTCAGATTAGAGTTTACTCAGGTAATCAAATTGCTCTTCGTTGTCTTGCTTCAATAATTAATTTAGACTAACTCAGTGAAGAGTTGTGGGCGACTAGTGTTTACTTTTATAGCGTCTCTTTGAACTATGATATTTTTAAATGATGTTAAATAATAGTTAAGTTTTTAATTCAATAGAACGGCAGAAAACGATTTTGGGACTTTGTAAAGTTGCATGAAAGGTAAGTTGTTTTGTTAAATCTGTAACCAGTTACGTGGAGTGTTTCATGAACGAGAAGAATAAATAGTCTATTTGTGTAAAAATATTGTCTTCAGAGCATTATTCTTAATAAGTTTCACTTTTTTTTCCAGCGTCTCTATAATTATTTACAATACAACCAGAAATGTCCTTGTGTTTGTGAAACAATTCCGACCAGGTATATATACAATTTTGTTATAATTTAATGATCAACAGTGTGGCCTGTATATAATGGGATGTATGTAAGCGGAAAAATACAATCATGCTTCTTCTATATTCTAGCTGTTTACTATAATACTGCAGCAACAGCTCAGTCCGTTTGTAATGAAGTTCAGGGGGAGATCGACTGGTCGAAAGTTCCTCCTAGTAGTGGAGTAACCCTCGAACTATGCGCTGGTATCTTAGATAATCCCAAGTTAAGTCCGAAAGAAATTGCAAAACAGGAAGTTCTGGAAGAATGTGGCTATGATGTTCCGCTGGAGAACTTTCAATACATCATAAGTTACCGGTTTGTGGAATTTACAAAACGTTCCGATTGTCATTTATAAGTATTGTACTGGAACCACGATGAAAAATTATATTTACATGACTTGAACGTATTGCAGCTCTGGTATTGGCGTTAGTGGTGATAAGCAAAATATGTTTTACTGTGAAGTTACGGATCAAATGAAAGTCAGTGAAGGTAATGATAGTGATAAGTTCATAGTGAAACTGTTACATTCTGTGTGTTAGTCCTTTACAATGATTTAGTGTATACAATTTATTTCGGTAATTTAATTTAGGTGGAGGTCTGGCCAGTGAGGGTGAGTTCATTGACGTTGTCGAAATGACAATTCCAGAAGTTCGCAATTTCATGTCGCAAGAGCTAGTGCCGAGCCCAGGAGGATTTTTGTTTGGACTTATGTGGTTTCTTGCCAATAAAGCTCCGGCAGAAGAGTCCCGGTCTGGGAACTAATTTGCAATTTTAGCATTAACTGAACTAATGTACCTCAGTTTATTTTACAAAATTGCAAAAGACTGTCTTCTTGAAATGATGAGACAGTAAAAGCTGAAACAAAATTAAATTGGAAAATACTGCTTCCACTGTACAGTTAGTTAATGCGTTTAATCCGAAAATTTTGTAAGCGATAATCTAAAAATATACCGAAGTCATACGTACTCAATGTCTGTTTTTACAACGAAATGCGATAAAATAACGGAATGCTATGAACACTACAAGCGGTTTTTCAGTACAGTGCACTATCGCTGTAAGGGATGCCCTTTTAAGGGATTTTGGCTATAAGGGATCGAAACATGCAGTCCCAATTCCCATTTACACAGTGCAAGACTATGCTTATAAGGGATAATTTATTCCAGTCCCTTGAACATCCCTTATAGAGAGAGTTGACTGTATTTCACGGAGAATCGTTGACAGTTTGAGAGGACACCCAAGCAAGAGCCCATTTCAAATTGGTGAGCATAAATTTGAGTGCCTTAGTCCACTGCTCTTCTGAATTTAGCTGGATTCTAAAATCATCAAAAATCCATCTTCACTTTTCTTTTCCATAGAAGCTGACTACAATATGTTTAAATCAGTTCATAGAAATTACTTTATAGAATATGATTTCTGAGTTGTAGGGTCAACAATTTTTCCTTTCTCCTCCATTTTGTAGGGCAATGCGAAACCTTCTTGACCGGGTCGCTGTAACATAGCTGCTTGGAGCTGATTTAAACAATCTAGAAATGCAGCCATCCCCTGATCAAACTTAGTATCCCATAAAAAACGGAACCCTCCACTTCCATGTAGAGGTAATTCTTGATTGTCAACCAGAACCTTTGAAGCCACAATACGTTAGTATGATATCAACGTACATACATATGTATGAACATTACTGCTGTCCTATTCATTTCTGGATATTGTGCACAGGTCTGAGATCTAATGACATACCTTGATGTAGGAATGATTGCCAAAAGGCACAATTTGGTAATTTGAAAACTTGAAATTGATCTTCCTGGCTAGGGAATTTAACAGTAGAGCAGTCTGGCCCCAAGCTGCATTTATTTCATCCCAACTGACAGGTTCCGATGGCAAACGCCCTAACCTAAATGTATTTATTGTTCCAAAATGTCCACTGTGCCAAATATGAAATGTAGCATTCAGAGCATTAGTTTTCTCCAGTCTCTCTAGCTGACTTTCCACATATCGTAGTTCATTTTCGAGACTACACAAATCAAAAGCCAAAATCAGGTATAAAAACAAACAAGTTTTACTACTTTTTTCCAATTTTAATCTAAATACTGCTTTAACTGATTGAAATTCGAAAATGTACATATAAGCATACCTCTGGTACTGGTCCTCCGTTTCGGAAAGTTGCCTCTTGTGACGGCAATACTCCTTAAGAAACTGTTCTTCCTGCTCCTTCAGACGAGTTTGATCACCTTTGTACCGTTGGAGCGTTTCGACCGCTGTGGCTTCAACAATTTTCAGCTCATTTAATTCTCTCCGAAGGGACCCTTCCTCGCTTTCCAGCTACAAATTATAATAATATATATTACACATAAAAAGCACATGTACCATAGCTTCAAAAGGGTTTAACTCGATAAAATCTTCGTCACTTATTTGTAACATTCAACGCTTGTACGAAACTTACATCTTTCAGCTGGGCTTCTAAAGCTTCGATATCATCATTATCAGGTTCAGTCTCAAGCCTACATTTTTAATCATTCGTTACTTTCCAGTTAGCATAAAAACAAAATCTAAACATTCATTAATTTTAACAACACATAGCACGAAGTACTTACTTTTTTAGAAAATCACTATATTGTGTACATTCACTTTCAACATCCTGTAGCTCACTTCGTAACAGTGACATGAGAACATCGCAGCATTCATCACAAAGAGGATGATCAATCTCAGTATTGTTGGACAAAATGTCAAAAAGTTCTGCTTTGATTCTTAGCTTATGGCTCTGTGAGGACGCTTCAGGTGAGTTTCCAACTATAGTAAAGCCGTTGGTCCCATTGTCTCCCAGTGGGCCAACAATTTTGTCCAACAATCCTGATCCCGAAGCTTCATCCAAGTCCAGCGGTGGGGGAGCGTACAGTGGCACTATAACATCCAATATTCAAAATAGTACAAATACAAACCACTCAATTTCAAGCTCATACAAACCCATTTAATACTCTTCAAAAACAAGGAAACTCCCCCAAAAATGATCACTTACAGTGTAATTCCGCCAAGGTATGTTCATCAATTGACGCAAAAGAACTGTCAATTTTTATCGGGGTCATGCATCGCTGACAAACGAAATTAATCTTCACCGTGGACATTTTAAAATACTATCACTGATTTAATTAATAACCTCTAAAACGACCACACCAATTTAAATGTTAGGTAGCACGAATTTCTCTAAAATTTAAATCAGATTATTCCAGGATGTAGCAGATTATATGTACACTCACCAACACAATCATTTATATCATGTAGAACACTCACGAAATATAAGTTTATTTGTATATGCAATTAGTAACAGTATTTACAAAGTACATACTAGAGAGTACAACAATTTAAATATAATTACAATAATTATAATGCGATTTGCGAATTTATAAAACTAGAAACTGCCTGGTTCTGGTCAGCCACACACACGGTCAGCGTAATAATTATTGTTATTGGTTATAATTGATTGTGAGTAGACAATTACTAGCACTGCACTTACACTGTTAAAAATTATATTGTGATAATTAAGTATGTATTAATTTCAATGTTTATGTTAATACACGAATGGAATCTCAAGTTTGTTTGTTGTTTTTAAAACTGGACGAAATTAATTTTGAAATTAGAAGTATTCGAATTATAATATATAACTAATGATAATTATTTGGATATGAATGAATCAATAACAATTCCTCGGTTTACACTAAAATTTTTGTGCGCTCGAATTGCTTGAGGAGTTGATTTGAAATTATTGCTTCAAGAGAAAGTAAGTTATTAGACATAGATAGCATATGTATAGCTATGGATGGAAAGAACGTAGTACTGTAGACGTACTCAAGACTGCATGAGCATCTAACTGAGACTGAGCCTTATCAAATTGCCGTATCGTTGTGTATATAAACGTAAACGTACGTACACTTGACGGAAGAGGAAAGCAAAGCAGGACGAGCTCATGAACAAATAGTGTGGTAATAGTAACTTATAGGCTTGCACTGTACCGTGCCTTAAAAACCATGAAGCACATTGAGGCCTTAAATGAGCCTCTTTACGAGCTTGGTCCCCTCATGGTCCGATTTGAGGATTAAGAATATAATTCGAAAATTGCAAGATGCCACACTGGAATACTCTGGTCTGGCTTTGTCAGCTTCGCTGTGCATAAGATGCAAAAATTAAGCTAGACGGAAGCTATTAAGAGAGTGGTCAAAAATATCATGGGGAATTGAAGAAGCTGTACGCGTGCTTGTTAGTTAGTACTTATGTACAACAATGCATATATACAGAAAAAGTGCCGTATGTTACTTCTGTACAGTATTTAATAATATTAATTTTATGACGGGATATATTTTGTTGAATTAAGTAGCTTCACCGATGTATGGTTAATTAAAAAAGATGCGATTTGCATTGGGGTTAACATAAATTTAGTAGAACAGACATTTGGCATGTCTGGAATTCAGTGTCATGAAGAAATTCCACTGGATCCTTTCAGTACAATTTGGAGAGGGAGTCCATCAGTAATATTATATTAGGATGTAGAGTATGTAAGAGTAATTGACATAGTTATAACGAGCAGGTAAAAGCAAGTTTCTGAAACTATTCTCGGTTTTAAGAGGGTCTGTTGGGATTCTTTTTACTGATGTATTTAATCAAGATTCCTTGAATTGAATTACTATATAGCGTATACCTATACGTGCACAGTTTAGAGGCTTGATAGTCTATTGAGTCCAATCAGTTCTTGCCTACATGCCAAAAGAATTTAGCAACAACCTGAGGACAAGTTGAAAGTTTACTATTAATTAACTATTATTGCTTATCAAATTGCAACCCTAATCGCCAGATGCGTTTTGTACAAAAAATAGCATTGCCCAAAAATTAATACGATTAAACTTCTGGGGACAATGTCAGATTTTACATCGTCACCGCCTACATGTCTGACACAATACTGCGGTTTCGTTGGGTTTCAAAGTCAGGCTGCTTCCCCTGTGTTTTTTCTTTGCTTCTTGTTCTTGACTCCGGAGGATGAAATGAAATAAAATATGTAAATAATAATAGTTGCAGCAATACATCAACACTTAAGTACTAGCGTTGAAATGAAAGCTTCTACGTTCTAGCGTAATTTTCGTGCTATGTGAGCGAACCGCTATGTTTGCACTAAAGTGTGTATTTTTATTTACAAATAATGAATGCTGTCATACAGAAAACATAATTCAGAAGAAACATATTCATCGTAATTGATTTGTTCAACATACTATGTTGACTAAAACTGAGCTGGCTTCCGCATTCGAAAATCTAGTGATAAAATTAACTAAGTATACCCCAAAACACTTCAATTTGCATGGAAGTAGGGTAAGTCTATCGCCGGAGTAGTTTGAATTTTTCACAATCGACTAAAACTTGCTCACAGCTCATGTTCCTGCAGTAAATAAAGCATGGACTACGTAATTTCTGAGCTTAATCTTATCGTTAGCTATTGTGTGAATAATTATTATTCACTGTCTTTAACTAATAATGTACTTTTAACATTTGACTTGAGGGAAATGTGAATGGGCGGGGAAATACTATATCAAATACGGAAGTGCATTGAGTGCATTTCCTTTATAATATCCATGAATGCGAGATAGATGTAATATTAGGAATCAATCTTAATTGCTTTGTGCTGTACTGAACTGAAATCGTAACATATTTCTAAATTGTTACTTGTCCTACAGGGCAGACCACTATTAAATAGATTTCAATACATAACTTTTGCTTCGGAGCAAATCAATGGCAACGGCAGTAATCGCAACGTTCAACGCTGATGTCCCGAGCGGAACAACCAGGTAACGGCGTGAACAGCGGCATAGAGAATACCCGCTATAACAAAATATCGCTCCTTCTCCTTACGGTCTACCATTTCCTCTTCAAGAGTCATGACTCGTCGATTCATTCGACTCAGTTGATCCCTCAGATGCTCGATCTCTTCGTCATAAGCTCCGAGCATTGTTGTTTCGTGATTTCTACGAAACAGGTAAATACAATGTAATTATTTATAATTTCAATACCTCGTATTTGTTCATTATATTTGTTACTAATGACATATATAATTACTACAATTTGATGATCGAAAAACATTTTACAACTCTTAAACCAAGGTAGCTAGACTGAGTAATGAAACTAGAAACTAACCTCAAATTGACGGGAGTATCTCTTCCACCAAAAACTAAGTCATTTCTCATTGGGCTCAAAGGAGAATTTTTAGACAATGAATTACTACCTAGTCGAGCCACATAATTGTCGTCAATAAGTAAAGTATCATCTTCCCCTTCCGATGTCTGTTGACTGCTTGAATTGGATTTGTTTCTGTGCAAGCTTGTCATGCTGCTTCCCAATGTGATGGACCTCGGTGGAGTCTGGGACACAGAATAAAATGTTACACCCATAGTCTTTATTAACTGTAATATTGAAAATGTTAATTATTTTTCGAAACTCGTTCTCACCTGCATCTTGACAGTGACCGGATCAGGCGGCATTGCAGAAGCAGATTCCAACTGCAGCTCTCGTGGCAAAGCTTTTGTGCCATAGTGCTGATCTTGCCCTGAAATTATTTCCACTCATTTTAATACTGATCACTACCAAAACCAGAAAACCCAGCCAAACATCCCCATCCTCCATATCTGAAAACCGATAATTAAAAAACTTTCTCCCAAAATTCACTTGCCTCTAACGATGATTCTATCAGGAACCTGCATGACGATTTTGTCGGATGAAGCGCTCGTTCTCCAATTATTATTCATACTTCAAATCTCGCACTTTTCAGTTACACCCCAGCAGAATAATTATAAAGGAGGAATCTTAAAGAACGTCCACGTCTCAGTAAAACCCTGTCCTCTCGTCCCTTGCCCCGCCAAGTTAATTCTAAGTCAAGAAGGTAAAGGTAAACGTGCTGCTCTTCAATATTCAATATGTAGATTCATTATGCAATTTTCGTCAGTTGCATAAACATTCGTCCGATCGTAATCCCTCTGGGAAACTGCAACATTCAGAATCAGCATATAGTATCGTTTATTAGTTATTCGTTACTAGTAACCATCACCAGTAATTACCCCAACTACTACATCTACCTCTAATCCTACTCACAAATACCTGCACTCAATTTACCTCATACCTTACAACGTTACAAAGACTACCCATCACTGTACAAGCTCAGCTGCACATTGCACTATGCTCTTACATTATGTAGATCTGCACTAACGTTCTTACTACAACTTCAAAAAAGCTCCCCAACATAGTCTATAATAATTACAACCAAACACTTCGGTCTTTCTCTACTAATGACCTACACCCATTCCCATGTCCAATGCCAATGACATTTCCAATTTAAATCAAAATCCAACTAAACACTCCTACAGCTTGTCATGCCTAAAACATTACATCTTACATCTAATATTCTCCAAATTCTATAAATTATATTCCACTCTCCCATAAAAACATCACACTATACGCATCTTTACTACCCAAAATATAGAGTACACATTAAAATTAAACAACAAACAATTTCCTTAAATTCAATCAATCACTAAAAAATATTTACACTTACGAAACACAAAAACTAAATCTAAATTCAGTTTCACATTCACACTCTCCTGACTCAATGACACATTTGTTCCAAAATCATATTTAAATCAAAGGTCTAATTTCGAATGCTTGATTGGACGTAATTTAAATGTCAAACACTTCAAAAATATTACCTCATGTAGAGAACTTTCTGACTTATAAAAATAATTATAAGTAGTCGATCTTGAGGTCAATGTCGTTCCAGGCTCTGCTACCTTCTCAGGACGAAATCACACAAAAGTCAAGGCGAAGGAAGGAAGGTAGGTCACAGGGAAGGAAATAAGGAACCCGAACGATGAGCGATATTATAATGGACTGGTGTGTTTATAGCCATGCAGTGCCAGTAGCTGTAGCTAGTGCCAATTACCAATGCTATAGCGCCAATGCTATTGCCAGCGATATAGGGATGGTAATATGCGCTGCGTGCGATTATTAGATGGTCGAGTCATAGATGGGCGTTTTTCTCCCCCTCTGCCTCTTTGTGCGAGGAATGGTATATAGCCTACTCGCACTCTCCCTCGTCATCAATCGAGCGACACGTTACGGGTTGTCCTCGTCCTCGCCCTCGTGAGGGGCTACTTTTAAAATACACCCCTCTCCCTCGCACTCATGAGGGCCCTCGTTATTTTTTATTACACGTGTTGCCTGTGCCTTCAAATAACTTCTTCGCGGACACCTGCTTAAAATATGACAACTTCAATATGTGTTGACTGCAGTTCTGAACGGACGGAACTTTTGGATAGCTTAGAAAGTTTATAAAATTTCCTACAACCTAGCGTTCAAAACTAATCAAAAAAAATTGTTGTTGAAATAAACTACCGTATTCAAAATAGTGCCCTTTATTGGTGCAGGTTTTACCCAGGTATTTGGGTACAGGTACATATTAGGTTTCGTGGTTGACATAATTATAAAAGGTATAAAAAACTTGAAAAATTGACAATGTTTTTTCGATTTTGTCCTGAAAATAACGTAAAAAACTAGTTTAAAATTCTAATTCATCGGTAAAAAGTGCCTGTCTTCCTTATATTTTAATTGTCGGCAAAATGGAAACAATTGTGCGGTCAAACTACAATATTTTGTTATAAAACACATTTTTGTCGGTCTTTGACAATAAATCTTTATTATAATCGATTCAGTAGCTCAGAAAAACACTATTATTGATCAAAACTGCTTTCTACGTCTCCGGTTAACAAAGATTAGTCACAAGTAGGTTCCATAACCTCAGAACAGCAATATTCAATATTAGGGTTTGAGAACAGCATTAATCAAATATAAAGCCCAGGTAGAGCCCTTGTTTACAAATATGACCATGTCTCCCCGACATCCTAAATTGAAATTGGAGTTTAATATGAGAAATTCTAAAGTAAACAAGAGGACCTTTTACTTTTAAAAATTAAAACTGGAATTTTTGCGCTGGGCCATAAGCCATTTACCTAAGACGTTATGAAGTTGGGCTTGCTACAGAACAATATATGTATGATTTTCGCATAATGATTAAGGTAAGATAAAGTCATGAGGGCTTACATGTGTACTCTGCCTCCCCCTCTTTCGTTCACATCCTCTTCAAAGGTCCTCTCCCTCATGTTCACGAGGGCGCCTAAAATCAACGTGTACTCGCCATCACCCTCGCAGTTTGTGAGGGCGAGGACGAGGGAGAGGGCGAGGCATCCCTCAATCCCTCGTGAGGGTGCCCATGTATGGGTCGAGTTGGATGAACTTCAGATTTTGGCTGTTACCTTTCCTTGTTGACACACATGACTCAGCGTCAAGGCACTACTTTCAAACCTGCATTTCTACACACATTTTTTTTGGAGCTGTAGCTATAGTGCGAGTGCTTTCAAACACAAAGCAAAGTTAAAGCTAACAAGAGGTATGGAGAGTGACTCTCATTAAACTAGCTTCAAATTGAGAGCTTTTGTCATCCGTGTAATCAATCAGTGTTCAATTAGTCTTCCATTTAAAAATTTATAGAGTTTTTATAACATTAATAATTATATTTTTTGAATCTGTAATCATTTTAAAATAAATTCACACAATTCGTAGGAAATTCAGTTTTGAGCAGGTAAATACATATAGGGAATATTCGCTACAGAAAGTAATATAAAATATGTAATTTCCTAATTTCCTACAAAAATCAAATATTCTAAAAGACTAGATAATTTTTGCTGAGATCATGAATCACTGATTACGTACACCCATAATTGACATTGGGAAGGTAAATTAAAAATTGTAGTTATTTTTCCTGAATTAAAAAAAAAATCTTTCACTGGTATATACATAATTGATTTGCAAGTATTTGTGATTTGGGAATATTGTATGAAATATTTGTGATTGGTAAATTAGGTCCATGTAGGATTTTGACTGTGCTTAACAGTCTAGGTCATAATTAGTTATTCCAGGTCATTTGTGTTTTTTAGCAAGAGTTTTTTTGGTGTATGGTTGTTGGAGGTAGTTATCCGTACTTTCGGGATTAGATGTGTATTTAAAGTTTTTAAATACTGAGTCGCTATTATTCGGTATTTGTGCATTTGTGATCTAAATTGTTCAGAGATAGTGTGGATTTTGTGATTTAAATTATTGTTTAGACATCTTGTGTATTTTGTGATCTAAATTGTTCGGAGATCTTGTGCATTCTGTGATCTAAGTTTGAAATAGTTTGGATAACTTTGCATTTGCCATTTGACAAGTTGTAAGGTTATAACTCCACAGTGTATTCAGTTTATGTTGGATTTGGCGCTATTTGGTGAGTGTTATTATTATTTTAGTTGGTTTTGCTTTTGTATCTAGATTGTGCAATGTATGTGTTAGTATGTATGTTCCTGGGACTTGTTGTGGATTTGAATGGGAATGAATAGGTCAAATTAGATTGGTTGGATTGAATATATTTACACAATTGTTTGTTCAAGTTATTTTGGTCTTGTCCCGAACAGACAATGAAAAATTAGTTCATTTATGAAAATAATTGTGACAATATGACAAATGAGTCACATATGGCATTTGAAATATTTTACAAGGTTTCATTTTTTTTGGATGACTGTGACAATATTTTGGAGCATCATCGAAAAAACCAAGGGTGCAAGTTGTATTTGATCGCAATTTGTTTGAAGCTACAAAAATATGATTTCCTTACCGAACCAACTCTTTACACGTTTTTACTCGTGAGTATATATTAGCGTATATATTAGAGTATATATTATTGTGAGTATTTATAAGCGAATTTGAAGGTAGACAGGATTTTTCCATTGAACGTAGATGCATATGGAAATGTATTTAACATATAATTATATGTTCTTATAGCGGCGGCAGTCAGGCCAGTCAGACGGAACCGGAAGTGCGTGAGGCATAAAGCCATTGATTGTCACAGACATTTCAGCATAAATGAGAATGTAGTAAAAAAAAAGCTAACGGGCTGTGTTAGTGAAGGATGTGTGTGTAAATTGTCTTTTGGAGACAAGTGCATGGAAATGAGGGTTTCACTTTTTAAAATGCAGACTATGGAATTGGTATTTAATTTACCAGGAAAAAAACGTGTCATTCACGGGTTAAGTATGCCGAACAATGTAAGCAGTTGGCAGGAGAGATACTACCCGTGGTTTCCCTTTATTTTGTATACATGAGAACCCAGTGAACTGTAGCCCACATGATCATGTTCCGCTTGATGCTTGAGTGACCCGGACAATTGTTCTTAACATTCACCCATATAAGAGAACACAGTTGACATTAAAATTGTACGCATTGTACGTAATTTCCTTAACTTATTTCTCATCATAACTATCACAAGCCTGCTGTGAAGATATTTCATATATATGAGGTTACGCTCGACGCATCATTTTTCATGACTGTGATGAATTATGAAGGTGGGGATGAAATATCATGTATTTTAACTGTTTTTCTCCTATCTGCGTTATGGCCTTACAGGATACTGTAGTACAATGCAAACGATACAGTTTGAATGAAACACATATTTTTGGCCTGACTATGGAAGAAGGATCTGGTGGAGTCTTGAGTCAATAAGTATTAAAATTGGTGTGGGGGATCCTGCTATGCTTTACATGAGTGTGAAGAAGAAAAACAATTTAAATAGAAGGGCTTGTAGCCTCTGGGTATTACTTGGTCGAAGGCAGCAGCCAGTTTTGTTATCGTTATTGTGAGTGTAGGAGTTTTTAGCAGTACTTTTATAATAAGTATATCACCATCATGTTCGTATATGGTTATGGTTGACTCTATTGATATTGATGAAGCAGTCGTGGTCGTGAGAATAATTTTGTGTACCGCTCGAGTTTGTATCACAATTAGTATTACCTTTGGAAGCATGTACGTAGATACCGTACCATGAAATCATATCCCGGTAGTAATAGTTGAATGTGAATTGTCTCGTTAATGTCGGTTGTTTTAATGCAAGAAGCAAAAAATTGCTCGGTTTAACTCAATTACAAATCTCATTGTCAGCTAAGGAACACATACCTGACAGACAGAAGAGCGTAGCTTTTTTTTTTACTTCCAATCAGTTTGAAAGGTTTGTAACCAGCGGCATCAATTTAACTTACGAAGGAGGGTCAAGCGCTGACCTAACTTTCTTTTTCCCCTTAATAAGAAAGGACATACGGCAGTTATGACGCCCGTCGTAATTGCACCTTTACGCTGAATTGAATATTGTACATTGAAAATTGTCTCTGTCAATGAATGCTCACCTACAATAAGCTGAGGAGCCAGAGCAGAGTTAAGAGTGGGATTGAAGTTTCGTCTGTAAGAAGAGCGTCAGTAATTTTTTATAATAGCTACTGCTAGCCTAGGATAAAGATAGTATTTGTAGGGCTGATAGGGAGCTTTGGAATTTAGCCATATAATGTATTTCCTCAAGAACTTAGGTTAGGAAAGATCATGAACAAAGACAGAAAGATAAATGAATTGGAGTTTAATCAATGTAATATGATTTGTCACAAGTTCAGAGGTTGAGTGATGTGATTAATTATTTTTAGTTTGAGTAGTATTTTGTACTGTCATGCGTTCTTTGCTTCCGAGAGTGTCTTTTTCATCTGTGTTACACTTGTGTTTACCATTTACCATAAGGTTTTTTTGGGGTGCATTTTTGTTTCTCACACTTGTTCTTGTTGGTATCTTACACGTCTATTTGATAACCTCTGATTTACTTAGCCTCATTAGTGTGCGCTTAGACTGTGTGTACAGTGTATACTGAGTGAGTGAGCTCCGGTTCTTTTTCTTGGCTCAGCGACAACATTTGTAACTTGAGATGGGAGATTATTAAATAGACATTCCTGCACAAAAACGCAGAGCATTTCTTTATCCTCTCTCGCCAAAAGCTTCGTCTGACTGAATGCTGACCATAAAGCGTGTTAATCCTTTCTAGCGTGAAGAGTTTATCCTATGTAGTGGTTTTTTATTTCATTTTTATTTATATACGTAATTACTGCAGATCAAATATAGTGCGGGACAAAACTTATTTACAGTAAGGGGTGCTAAAGTATTTTGGAAGAGTAACCAATTGAATTAATTTTTACCGTTTGTTTTTGTCATATTTTAGTAGTTTAGTAGCAGGGAGTACCAATAGAAAGAAGGACTATCAGTGTACTCTTTGGACTGAAGACAATTAAATGCCACTGAAGTTATTGAAACGAACGAGCAAGCAGTACAATGTGGTCTCGAAAACAACTTTTGTCATCTCAGTGGAGCTGCTGGATAATGGGACCATGGAATGTACGCTGGATGCCGACAGCTCTGGGAAAGATTGTTTGCTGAATATATCTCAAAGGCTTGGACTACATCAGGTACAGCGTTTCCTAATAAACAATTAAAGTATTAATTGGAAGAAACATTTTATTGATTTTATTCATATACTTCAAGAGTGCTTTGCTTGTTTGTCATACTTTTGTGACTCGTGTCTATTATTAAATACTTTTTAAATATTCCAGTAGAAAAAAAGAAATTGTAATATGTAATTATATAACATGTGCAGTGAAAAAACACCGGAATATATAATTCTACGTATGTATGTATCTATTACGTATAGAGCCTTTCGGCTTTCGGCACAATGCTTAATCCAGTGTAATGATTTTCTTGTTTTTTAGCCGGAATTTTTCGGGCTTCGATACATTAGCCGTGGAGTTCCGCCAAGACAAAGATGGGTAGAGCTGGAAAAGCCACTAAAGAAGCAGCTGGAGAAGCATGCACAGGACTCTCAACTGAGTCTTGGTGTCATGTTCTATGTTGCAGATGTGAACTTGTTCAAAGACGAAATGGCAAGGTATCTAGTTACTTGTTATAAAATCGTGAAATTTAATCTACACATTTTTTTGCATTAGTCTTTCTATTAAAGGTAATCTCTTAAATGGAATTGTATTTAATATAGTTGAAGTTGACTATATTTTGTCTGTGGTTTGCCCGGCTTATAGGTACCATTACTTTCTGCAGCTGAAAAGTGATGTTATTGATGGGAAGCTTAATTGCAACATTGACCAAGCTATATCACTGGCAGCTTATAGTTTACAAGCAGAATTCGGAGATTATGATCCCGAGCGTCACACCATTGAGTATCTTAGGGATTTCGCGATTTTGCCAAAGGTAAGTACTGGAATATTTGCTTTGCAGAAATTCCTTCTTTGCGTGTTCTTTGCATTAAATTAGAAAATGGTGTGACGAAACTAATAAATTTGGCTTTTATGTCTTCTAGGAACTATCGAGTGAGAGCAAATACGCTGACATAAATTTAGATGCTTTGCATGAAGCGGTGGCTCGACAGTATAGTAGTTTGGTGGGATTCCCGACTCCTTTGGCGGAAATATATTACATTATGGTAGCCCAGCAGCTAGATGGATATGGGCAAGAAGCGTATCCAGCCAAGGATGATGCGGGCAATGACATTCTGATTTGCGTGAGCCTCAATGGTTTAGTAATTAGAAGAAGAGACTGGACTCATGTGGGGGTTTTTAGGTGCGCCTTTAAAATGGACTGATCGGGCTGTAAACTTTAATTTTCATTAACCTTCATGATTGAAATAATTAAAAGGAAATTAATTGTAACGCAGGTGGAGTGATATTAAGTCTTTGATCGGTCATAAGAGATTGTTTGTGGTTGAGAAAGCTCAGTCTCAACGAACAATGCAGTTTCATTTCACAGACCCAGAAGTAGCCAAATATGTGCGTAAAATGTGCATCCTCCAATCGACATTTTGTAAGCAGCATCTTCAAAATGAATCTGTGGAGTCTAATCACAGGGGACACAGTTATATTGCGACGCAAGACACTGTAAATAACACATTTTTAGTAATTATCATGTTTTCCTTAATCATTTGATTATTTATTTTATAGTTTTTTACACACATAGCATAAATTAGCAGCTTACAACGTTGGCTGAAATTTTATTTTGTTTTTGTCAGGATGGCTCCGCTCATTTAGGATTTATGGGGAATATGAGATCAACCCCTGATTTGATAGCCCCAAGCCTTGCAGTCCATCACAGCGGGAGCCAGTACTCACTGAACAACAACTGCTTTACTCCTAACAGCGGCAGCAACTTAAGCTCATCAGGTTTTAGTCTGCACTTGCTTCAGAACCAACAGTCGGCTTCTACACAGGCCCCAACAGGATCCCAAAATCTGCCAATAAATGCAAATTCTCAACAGTTTCATCATTCTCTACAGGAGCTGCCGTTGACGAGATCATTTACACCTTCAACAAATATCTTGCCTTCAACCACAGCAGCTGACGTACAACAACATTCATTAACCGGCCATAATTTGAATGTCAATGTGAATTTAACTCCTTCCACCGATGATTTACAGACTTTCCAGTCGTTGCTACCAAGTTACAGACCTGCGCCCGACTATGAAACTGCTGTTCAGTTAAAATACGGCGTCAATTCCAATCAGTTATATTTCGAAGGGCAATCAACAAGCACTAGTGAGGTGAGATATTAAAATGGCGCGTTTGCATTATTTTATGTTCAATCAAATTTTATTGTAGTAGCCGTGATTAATCGATTTTTTTTTCTCCACATTATGGTCTTATAATTACGTGCCTTGTGTTTTTCAAGGATGAACCAATTTACCAGAATGAAATCGTATCCCAAATTCATTCTATAGAATTACGAGATTCTCTGCCAAAGACTCAAAAGTAAGTTAAGCTGATTTCATATGGTTGAATCAGAAATTCTTGCAAGCGTTTAGTTCACGAAAGGTTTTCTTCCCTGTAGTGTACGAATAGAATCAGGAGGTAACACGAGCCAAAATCAAACTGCCGGAGTCCAGCAAACCCAGGTGGAAGATCAGCACATGTACATGTACAAACCCCCTCCACCATACCCGGGTCCCAAATTTGACACTCAACTGGAAGGAAATACATTGACCCCACCAGTAAAAACATCTCGAAATCAGACCCCATCACCAAAACAACAAAAGAATGAAATAACTGTATCAGCGTCCACGTCTTCTATATCATCAAACACTGTCAACGGAGTCACCTCAGCAGCCAACAACACTGTCACAGCTAGCAGTTTATTAGAAAAACAAGGTAGCAATAGTAGCAATGTGGCTCAACCTCAAGCCTCGCCGTCACCTTCAGCTTCATACACTGCCAGCAGCGCTAGAAGTAGTAGTGCAAGTATTACAAGCAAAACAACTTTGGGAAAGAAGCAGTTCAATGTGAGTGCTGCTTCTATTTCGTCTTCCCTGTCATCTGCAACTAATTCTGGTTCAAGTCTTCAAGGGAAATATAGTAAAAATGTGGGACGAAAAGATGGCTTACCACATAAACAACATCAGCGTCACAGTGGTTTAGATACTGACAAAAATAAAGTAATTTGCCCACTTGCAGTAGTTTGCATTCTCCCTGTCAGTATGTCTATTCCATGTTTATATTTTATTCTTTTTTGTTTTTTAGGAGAGGAAATTATACGGGAAGCCAATTGATGCCAACATTTTAGAGGAATACCAAGGAATTCCTAGAGCCAAATCTAACCCTATTTTTACAGTTGCAGTAAAAAAGGAAAATTCGAAGAGGAATCGGTAAATAAATATTCCTTATTTTTATCAACTCAAATAATTTTATATCTATATGTAATATGTACCTATGTTTTGTGGCAACCAACGGGCTTATCAAACTCGATGTCTTAATATTCAAAGGTGCCCAAACATCCTTCCATATGAAGACAATCTGATTCGCTTGAATCCTTCACGCCAAAACCCTAGTGGATATATCAATGCATCTCCTGTATCGGTAACCAGTGTTTTTTTTACTGTAGTTTCCCAATTCAATTCTCATTCAAATGCTAAATTATACCCAATTTTCTGACTTTTGATAGGCTTATCTTAGTGGAAGAGACTGGAAATATATTGTTGGACAAATTCCTTTGGCTGGTTATGCACCAGCAGTTTGGCAAATGATTTGGGAAACTGAGGCAAAAATAATTGCCGTATTGGAACGTGATTCTACTGCACCATTCTACCCACCAGATAGTACATCTCCATTCACTTTCAATGAGGTATTACTATTGATAAATTAACGATGGATTATTCGCCTCCGTTTTCTCAATTAAAACAGGCTCTAAAATTATTTTTGCCTGCTTTTTTGTATTACCAGTTCCAGATCGCCGAAAATAAGGAAAGAAGCAACAGTGCCACGATTGCTCGTGAGTTCACGCTCACTTATACACCAAAGAAAAAGCAAAGGAAAGTTTGGATTTTACCGTACGAAGAAGAATGGAAAGATGATGTTCCGATTCATACTGAGCACTTTTTATGTGAGCTTTCTGCATATTTTTACATGATATAAGCTCTCATTGAACTCATTATTTCAATTGATGAACCCTGCTATCTAATAGGTTTTTTAGAAGAGGTAAATTCCATTCAAAGGAAGGTAAGCGACCCCAGCACGCCTTTGGTAGTCTTTTGTGGCACGGGCGCTGGTCGAAGTGGTGTGCTCATTTTATCGGATCTCCTCCTTCATGCTGCTGATTCTGGACATGTGAGGCATTTGTAGTACTTTACAATTATTACTAGTTGAATTTTTAATTAACTCCTTTTCATGAAGTTACGCAAAGTATTCTGAATTCTGTATGATTTTTTTTCCTTTGACCGTAGAAAGTGCGTTGTGATAATCTGTTGGAAGAGTTGCGAAAGCAGAGAATGATGATGGTGTCTTCCGCCTCGCAGTATGCATTTGTCCTTCATACGCTGGCTAAATATCTAGCCCAGTCTCGACTGATATAATAATATTTTTATTGAACTATCTAATTTGACATTATGATACAAATGACTATTTATTTCTTTCAGTACTTTTAACGTTTTAACCAACTTTTATCACGTTTTCTAAGCACTAGAAATCGATTATTTGTTTGTTAATTATTTTAACGATTTTAATTATATGTCAGTAGAACATATTTGTAGATTGTGATTTTAATGTGAGTACCATTCAGCTGTATTTTAATTAGTATGATAGTTGTAGTGAGATATTTTACCACAAATTTTGTAACACATACTACGATAGATGCTGCTATCAGATTATATAAACTCTAGAATCATTGCATGGGAACCCTACCCCATAGATTTCATATTTTCTCAATATTCTACCTGTAGTGTAAATTCTGGAACTAATAGTGGAGAAAATTAAATGTATAATTTGATCTCTGTTACTTCTGGCATTAATTCTCCAATAACTCTGCATTATTGGACATATTCGAAATTAAATACTATAGGCAAGTGTAGTAAATAGTGATTGACTTTAGTACACAACAACCTATGTTACACCATGTATATTCCGCTGGAATATAACGGCTGATCCGGGTTGATATCTCCATATTCCTAGCTATCATATTCACACCTGGTAAGCTACTTCTCCGAAATCATAGGAAAATCAATATAGACGCGCACTCAGAAAATAATAAAAACTAATTTTAACATACACTATTTATAATAGCATTATTAAGTATCTTACGCAACTACCGACCCTGACCTGAGCAAGTAATAAACTCTGAATTTCAAAGCATTTAAAGAGCGATTTAGAATTAAAACTTAACTAAGTACTTACTTAAATGCTTAAATATTTTCTTAATTTTCCCTCTTCCTTCGTTGGCATATGTGAGGAAATTGTATACTTGATAAATATTTTTATAACGGAGAAGCATCAGACCATCAGACGTCTATTAAATGAATGAGCTTTATCCTTTATCTTTGCCGTTACCAATAATGACCATGTTTATTTGTTTACCTACTTACTTGTTTACTACTTTGTGCACAGTGTATTTGCGTATGCCTCATTACCTCAGTGCTATAATTATTGCTTGTAAACACCACACGACACACTCTATGTACAGCGTGCTTCATTTTCTTCACCACCTAACCCATATAAGGAACGATGACTACAAATTTACCTAGGTCAAACATTGCGGTCACAATCGTCAAAAACGTGAAGCAAAGTCGGGATTTTTTTAGGATTTTAAATATAAAAAATTTTTATTCCCAGCCAAATTTTTTTTTTAAATTTCTTTTGACTCAAGGTTGGTGAAATCCAGCTACAGGAGCGGAAGGGGTGAATTTCTGATTTCTGTTGCTATTTTATCATGGCCGGTCTGGCATCAGAAAAATATTTGTATAATTAGCGTATATCAAATTCCCTGAAATTTCATTTTAATTTAATGACATCTTCTAAATTAAAAAATTACGGCCTCCGGACCTAAAAACGTGAATCAAGATTGGGACATGCAAAAAATATTTTTATTGCAAATTGCAACTCTCTAAAGCACTTCATCGATTTCGCCTCACATTTCTGTTTCCCAGGATCTGAATTTTCGACCCAGAAAGGTGATATTTATAACATATTTCTACCTATAAAATTTCCTACAAACACAACCTTCTAAAATATTTTTGTGAACCCCCAGACCAGACCATCAGGAAAAATGAAAACCAATCAGAAATAAGTCCTACTCCTCCACATCTTTCTCTCTTTCGCTCCTGAAACTGAATAGCCTTGCTCTCTATTTTTATGGTTCATGCCCATAATTCTCAACGTAGTGACCATTGTGATAACTCCCTCGAAAGCCCATAAAATTTCCTACAATTGAGCGTCAAAAGATGTGGCAAAAACATTTTGCTCCGAATAAAAATTGTTAAAGTCTAAAAGGCTCTAAAACTCTCGAATTTGCTTCACGTTTTTGACGAATGTGACCTCAATTTTTGGGCTAGGTCAGCGAAACAAATTTTGAAAGCTCTAGGGCGTAACTATGAGAAGCACCTTATAGAGGTACGCAGCGACTTTTATTTTGTCATTGTTTACAGCATGTATTGCATTAAGTCTGAGTCGATAATGATTCAACACTCCTTGCGTTCACTGTACTCTGCGACAATATTCGCGGGGCATTCAAAAATCCAAGAATCTCGGAGAATTTAAAAGTTTGGAAGTTTGTTTCCTGTATTTAATTGATTTTTAAGTGCAGTTTTTGCTTATGAAATTGGTTTTGTGTTAATAGGAAATGCGCATCTCTGTCTGCAACAAATCAGCGTTGTAATATTCCAAATTTATTTGATTTAGGACAAAATATTCATATTTCAAGGTAAGGTGTAATTTACACGTTGACTACAATTGTCGTGCGGACTCATACACTACCTGTTAAAATATATGTATTAGCAAAAATAAAATAATAGAATATTTCAGCAGGCCTAAAGTTTAAAGAATTTTGAGTGAAATATAGCTCATAAAGTTTCAGTAATGTATATTTGTGTACCGATTGAAAAGAAAAAAGCCATGTGTTTTTGTTTTTGTAGCTGGTTTAATTTTGGGGTGTTGAGAATGAGAATGGTGTGTGGAGTGTAATGATTTTGTTTGTAATGATTGCAGGAATTTAAAAATGAAATTCTGGAGCACGTCGTTGATACTACTACTAGGAACGATTGTGGGGAAGACTTATTGTGATAATGTTGAAATTCCAGAGGAGTCTAGTTCAGGAAGTAGCAGAGTAGTAATTGAGGGGAAGGTCATCCCCCCGATGAAGAAAGTCACGCCCGAATGGCTCGTTCAAACCCAGATTTTTCTCAATGGTGGGGAGCATGTGGGGCTATTGAAAGAGGACGGGACATTTACCATCGCTGGAGTTTCCGCAGGGTCATACACCGTTGATATTATACATCCACAATTTGCCTATGAGTCCGCACGAGTTGACGTCACTTCTAAGGGCAAAATCCGAGCTCGGAAAGTAAATAATTTACAGCCGAGTCAAGTCAGTCATTTACCGTACCCCCTCCGGTTGAATCCTATGGGGATCCATCGGTATTTCCAGATTAGAGAGCAATGGAGAATTACGGATGTCCTCCTCAGTCCTATGGTCCTTATGATGATCCTCCCCCTTGTTCTGATTGTCATCCTACCGAAAATGATGTCCGACCCTGAGACTCGTCGGGAAATGGAGCAAGTTAGTCTGCCCAAGTATGAAATGCCGGAGATGTCCGAGATGCTTACATCTTTCTTTGGAGGCGGTAAAGACGCGGATGGGGAGCGGAAGGGTCAGAAGGCATTGAAGAATAAGAAGCATAATTAAGATTTAAGTTATCAAGTCCTTAGCCCCTAGTGTTTGACTATACTGTTGATTATTATTTCTTGTCATTACTAAATATTACACAATTAGCCGAACCTCCATACAGTACTTTCACTATATGTGCATACTGTGATGAAACAGTAAACCCCGAGACGTTCTTAATTCCCTGTTCCCTCAACAAAATATGTCGATTAAAATCATTTTTCAATCTTGAACCTTGTTACCGTACCTAGTGTAAAGGCTACTTTTTATTTCATCATTCTTCTTTCCGAAACTCTTTCCGAATTTTCGGATTACACTTTTTACAAAATTGGTCATACATTACTATCGTACGCAACTACCCAAGAAATATTTTGTTCAATTATTATTTTGTATTCACACAATTTAAAATCTAATCGTAAGGAGCAATACGACAAGGCATGGGCCAAACCGTTTCCGATGACAGAATAAAATCTGGGACGTCCCAGTACGCTTTAATGAACTCACTGGGGGTTTTCAACTTAAGTGGCCTGGGTTTATCCTTCATCAAATACATTATCACATGCTGGGACGGGAGATACTGCATCAGTTGCATATCCTGCTCTCGACGCTCTCTCGTTTTGGGACCGTCCGTCTGATCCGGCCAGTCAATCTCTCCGTTTTTCAACTGCATATCACAACTGTCATTTTTATTCACGACTTTCATTACACTCACAGTCTCCGATGCAATGAATGCTGTACTAAAAAATTGTGTATGATGGCAAAATATATTTTTTGTTACTGTAGGTTGCTTGCTCATAATGATCGCTAGTATCAGCGTGGTCCTCACGAGGTCATACAAATTTTTTCGGAAGCCTCCTTCAACATTCCCAACCTCCCTGGGAGGATTGAACTTCGTTGAGAGCCACCTTGGAAGAAAGCGCTGGAAGAATTCCATACGTGTATTTAAATTATTAAATTAACAATCATTAACACTGAGTATTTTTTTCTATTTTTATGAAACATGCTACTCTAGAATTACATTACAATTCCATGTAAACAAAAAAAATTGTAAATAATTATTCCAAGCAACAAATCCCAGGGGTATGGTGAAGGGAAAGTGCACGTGCATTCAAATACATTGTAACTATTTTTGTATTTTTTTCCAACCTGCTCATAATATAGGAAGCTAAGCAATAATTAATAGTTTGAGAGTAAATAGTGAATGATTTTTTGCAATGCATTAATTTAATTATTTTTAATTATTTCAGTTAAATAATAAGGACGGCAAGGATAGAGCGTGAGACGCGGAGGAAGGGGTGAAAGGGAAAGCTTCGTGAGTCGGGAGCGCCAAAAGGGAATGAAACGTATGAACGATTTTTACACGCAAGAATTTGTAAAGCAAAAGTGGAGTGCAGTGGAGCTAATTGTCTGTAAGGAATTTTGGCTTTTATATAAAAATTTCTTATATTAAAAAAAAGGAAATTAATCAATTTTTTTTAATCACAGGGGGTTACACTAATACTGGAGGTTTCAAGGAATTGGATTATCTGTGAATAAGCGAATCAAGTACTGTTGAAAAATTATTACATCTTGAATGGCGAAATAGCCCAACACAAGCATACGGACTCGAGGAATTCTTGGAGTAAAGTCTTCTTTTACCGAAGATTTCTTCTTTTTCTGACTCTTGGGGGCTATCTTAACTGTATTTGCTTCCGTTGGGGAACTTTCAAAGGCTTTCGCACATCGGGAAAGGTATTTGTTTAAAGTATCCTCCGAACCCTGTGTTTACAATAAAGGTGACCAAGGTTGGGGATAATTGTAAATATTTAAAAGGATTAAAGTTGTATCTATTTAAATATAAGTATTCGACTTGAGTTAGATTGTTGGAAAGGAATACAGATCTTATAAATTGACCTCAAGAACATGAACGAATTGCCGTGGGTAGGCTAGAAAGAATCCAGTGGCTAACTCATCATGGCAGGTTACGTTGATCTCTTCGATTAGGAGTCTCTTGTAGCGAATAAATTCCGTGGGATCCTCCTCATGCGTCCCGATCACAATGAGTCGAAACAAATGAGTTTTCTGTTAAATGAGCAATTTGAAGTATTAAGTCAAGGTTTTATCTGACAACTGAAGTAGTGTGTAATTTGTTTGCTGGAGTTTGGGTTATTAGGGGGGGGGAAGGTTACAAGGCTCGGAACTTACTTTTCCAGACTTGACAAAGTCAATCTCGACGTGATCGTACATACTTTTTTGCCGTGTGAGGGCTTTAGCTGTGCCTTTAGAAGCCACGGTAAGATTGGCCGTGGTGGCTCGTTTCTGGACAAGGGACTCCAGTTGTTTGTCGGAGTTGGAGTCACTGCCGTGTTTTCCCTTGTCTTTTGTGGAATGATTATCATTTTGATTGCTACTGTAAATCGAGTCGGGTCTGTTTGACGTGCTCATATTGTTGGGTAGTAAGAAATTGTTTCTTTTAGGGGGTTTCCAGCTGAGACAACCGTCAACTAAGTGGAAGTCAGTTGGGTTCCAGTTTCCTGCTCAGTCGATGGTGATAAAACGATTCTACTTACGCAGATCTTCGGAGGATATGAAGCAGATTGGAGACTACTAAATATAGTTACAGTTGTTGTTAAAATAACTCGGGTAGGTCTCTTTTTATATACTGCAATTCAAACCTATACTTAAATCAATAATAAGCGTAACCAAGGTAACACCTTGCAGTAATGTCGCGCAGATGGACAAACTTCATTCGTGGCCCAGACTTACATGACCTGCCAGAACAAAGTACTCAACGATCATCCTACAACAGTTTACCCATCCGCGAACTCAGTGAGGAGGACAGCGCAAGAATCCAACGAGACTACGAGGAAATTATTAATCAACCGTCCACTTCAAAACGCAACCCTCACCATCTGCGAAGTAGATCTAAATCTATATCCGAAGCGGCCCAACTAAAAGTACCAGAACCTCTTCCGGCATTCTCACAACTGCAGAAACTTGCTGAAGGAAATAAATTAGCGGAATTAAAATCAGTGTTAAGTGTCCACTCTGTGGATTTAAATAGAACAGACGAATACGGATGGACGTTGTTAATGGTAGCGGCTTGTGCTGGGTCTACGGATATTGTTACTCTATTGTTGAAAAGTGGGGCTGACAGGGGAGTGAAAAACAAAAAGGGATTGACCGCCTATGCTCTTGCTGAAAAAAATAATTTTAAACAAGTTTGTGATATTATTATTAATTGGAAAGGAAAGATAAAACTGGAAAGTTGCGTGTCCGAGGAAGAACAGGGACAAAAAGTAATCAGCTCTGCTGGATACTGCGAATCCTGTCGGGTGGAATACAGTTGTTTTAGAAAACATAGTAGGTCAATTGCACATTTGATAAGCACTTCGGACAACACTACCACCAGGACACATTACGGGATTCCAGAAACTAACAAGGGCTTTCAGTTGTTGTTGAAGAACGGTTGGAACCGTGAACGTGGATTAGGACCGGAGGGTGAAGGGCAGAAGTTCCCTGTAAAAACTATATTAAAACGTGACCGAATTGGTTTAGGAAGTGAAGAAGGCGAGAAAGCGAAGGCCAGAGTCACACATTTCGGTCCGGGTGACCGAGCAGCGGTGAAACGTGAAGTGAAGACAGAGGAAAGGTTGGAGAGAAAGCGTACCGTAGAAAAAAAGGCTGAGGTAAAGAGAAAGTCTAAAGAAATCAGAAAGGAAATCAATTTCAGACGCGATTTAGCTTCTCTGTGAAAACATGGATCCTCCAATGGAAAAAGTTTTCAAACTTCTAACTGATTTGGAGAAAACAGCTGAAGAACTGATGACCGATAAGCGTACAGTGATTGATTTAGATCGTAGAAGAAATGATAATCGAGTCGCATTAAGGCAGTTAGGTAAATCAAAGGAGAATAAATCTTGGCTTGTCATGGGCAATACGTTTTTCCGATTGGAGACCTCAGAAGCCAAATCAGTTATCGAAAAAGGTAATTGTCTGATGAAAATTAAATGAGACTAGTAACAAACTATTATTGCCCAAATGGTGCTTGTTGATTCAATCCACATTTAAACTTTGTAGATCAAAAAGAAACAGATGACCAAATCAATAAATTACGGAACGGAATGAAAGAGAAGATGGAGAAAATTTATGACATCGAAGGTAAATCTATGGTTAAAGGCTTCGATTTACAACCCCTGAACGCTGAGGTGAAAGCAATGCTGCCGGAGATGAAGTGGTTATGAAAAATAGGCCAGTTTGTACTATAGGAAAATCAAGAATATTCCTAGAAACTGCATTTTATTATTTTTCTAAAGAAATAAAAGCAAATCATTCTCTGAGATGAGGTCGAGTGGCATACGCTCTCAAAGATTTCGGGTCATACAATTTGCGAATTTTATGAAACATATAATAGAAAAAGAATAGCAGATTATCATATTCACCCCTATATGGCTCACTTATAAACACTCCGTGATAAATCCTACAGACGTGATAAACAGCTTCAATGGTGGCCAGATACGTTGTAGGATTTCCGCGCTGGTAGCGCCAAAAAAGAGATTCGATGCCAGAAAGCTTTATTTTTGGGAGGTCTGGAATAAAAAAAATGACTTAACCAATTTTTCTTTCCCCAAGCCCCTCATTACCCAAAACTGAATCATGTATTATAAATTCACCAGCGATTCTCTCGTCATGAACAATCCTGTATGTTTGATTCCACGTAGAGTCCACAAAAATGATTCTATCGTAAGGAAAGGTCCCGCTGTTTTCTTTCTTCACCCGCTCCATAAAAACTTCAGCCTCTTCAGCGTCATCGGAGGGGAACACTAAAATACTCTGGAAACACCAACCATTTATTTTCCAATCGCTATTATTAACTACTTATAATATCATTTTTTAAAATATTACTCTGGAAGAATCGGGTAAGTCAGGGTAGGTACACATGCTGATACTGTTCGGTGCCAATATGGGTCCATGCGTAGCAGTGCTTTTCCCATCGATTTCCTGTGGGTGCTTAACGATGTCTATGTGAATTGGTAGCTGCAGAATCAAAGAGAATCTTTGAAGTTGTGACTCATATAACTGAGCAGCAGTACATGTCATCATCAACATCTTTAAAAAACGGCTCCAATAAAAAGCTGTATGTACAGAAATGGTAATTTATATGAAATCTTCCTGCTGATCACTCACTTCAACCGAAGGTATTCTCCCTTCTAAAGGCGGCATCGGTAAATAGCACTTGTAGCAAAAAAATTTCCTCGATCGATGGCATTTATCGCAAAGTGTCTGTATAAATACAAATAAAGTTACACTATTAAAACAAATTAGCAAAACCTACAAATTCTTATATTATAAGCTCATTAGCTTATTTCTAAACAAGAAATGTCCAATTTAAAATTCTCATCTTACCCTTCCTTCTATAGAATCCAAGAAATCGGATGAGTCAATTTTAAACCCTGCGAATGCATTCTGAGCTCCTTGAACATTAGAGTTGACCCTTGTTCCAGCAATGGTTGTGCTCTCAATTTCATTCGGCATTGTCACCCACAGTCACATCCGAAGATGCGGACACAAATATGTGTAAATCTGTGTACAAATTATAAGTGTACTTAAATGACTACTCACTATTAACGAAACGATTTTAATCCCTGTCTGTAATTGGCACGTGGTACTTCCTACAGGAATATATGCGAACAGGAACTGACAATGCGAAGAAACGTACTCTAAATTACACGAGCAAAAGCAGGCTTGAGAAATGAACTGCTACTTCGCCCTGACACAACATTTGTTACTTTGACCTGGTGCACGGTGGTCCAGAATATAGTACTTAATTATTAAATTTTAAACTAAAACACTTCGGAAATCGGACCACCTTCCCTCTTTCCCCTTGCACTCGGATAATTTGATTATTTGATATCGAGTCATAGATTTAGCTATACAAAACTTCGCGCGCTCTTTAATTGCAAGTGCTACAGGAGCTTTCTATGATTGCACGCCATAATTAATATTATTAAATCTGTTTGATAATTGTAAATTGCAATTGATATGCATGATGAAGTAAATTGATAATGAAAAATGATAATCTTAGAACAAACTCTTGAGATAATTAATTTCAGGCTAAGAAGTAGCCTTCGTGGTAATCGGTACTCTCAAGCAATAAGAGCGTGTTAGGAGGGAGAGCCAAGATATTAAATTGTCTGCTCATGATCGTCAAACTAGGGTATTTAGATGCTAAATTAGAAATAATAACTGGATTTTTATTGCGATGAAAATAGACAAACTACAACAAGGCCATTATTTCATGAGGTTGTTAATTCCAGACAGAATCTGGTAATAAACGAGTAAATAAATTTAGCAATGGTGATAACTAAATCTCCAGCTTGCAAAAAAGTTAGAGATTTAGAAACAGAATGATCACAACAGGGAACTACCGAAATTACTATTCCTTTGTAGTCGTGACGGATGAACAATCAACTGTATTGCCATTCTTTAATCCTGTAGATTCGGAAAGCTCGCTAGTTGAGTCGAGAATGTCCTTAAAGGAAGATAAATCCATGCTATTGCCAGGTTTGGGAGCCTTCTCCCCCGAACTGGCATGCCAGGGACGGAAAGGAGTGGCGTGACGGCCGAATTTAATATCTGTCTTTGTATTTACTTTCTTTGCGTTGCTCTTCAAGTCTCCTTTGGTAGGTTGTTTTATTTCCATAGTCGGAGTCTGTACATCCATAACACCGTCCCCTTCGGATTTTGAAGTGACACTACTGCTCACTGCCTTATCGTCATCAACAAGCTCCATGTCAGTAGCGTTTTCAGACTTTTTATTTCTATTCTTATTGCTGGGTTTGCTGCCCTTTTTAGGTTGCCTCCCATTTGAGTTTTCAGACACGTTTTGGAAATGTCTGAAAGCTGGAAAGAGCTCGTGATGCTTATGATTTCCATGAAAGTGACTATATCGCTCGGCTGCGGTGAGGAACTTCTCCGGGCATTCCTCCGCTAAGCAAGCAAACTACGGGCAACAAAAAGTAGCACAATTAGAAGCTCACTAAGATAATAACTTACATTTTTATCCACTCAGGAAATATTACTATTAATCCAAAATACCATCATAATTATTTCTTCTCTCACAAACTCACCATAGCTTTCCTCTCTGCCATCAACGAAAACAAAGTATCATGAATTTCCAGCACATGGAGTTCTAACAGATGTGCTCCTGGTAGTTGTCTCTTACAAACAGAGCATTTATGCATGTGCTTCGACATGTAATGAGCGTTGTAGTCCTCAATGGACGGAAAAGTACGACTGCAGTGTGCATCTTGACACGAGTATTCTTTCTTCCTACATTGGAAAAATAATAATAAAAATAATCCCATCATCATCTTTATTTTATATTTATTATCATTTATAAATTAAATTCCACCAAAACACATACTTTTGATTCAGTAGAGCATCCACAAACTCTTCCGTGGAAAGGGTTATCCGCCGATCCTCTCCCACTGGAACATTCCCTTCCTCGTTATCCAACTCTGTCTCTCCTTTCCGCTTCCGCAGGTGACGGGTTTCCTCATCCGAATCTACACTCGGACTGGTAGTCACAGCCGGGTCACCGGACCCAGAAGGCTCCCCTGCTAAACACGGCTGCTGTTCCCCCTCCGGTACTACTTCCATTTTAAGGATCAATTAAATATTGGCCTTGCCAGTTGTGACTCTAACCAGAGTCGACAGTCAGTCCCGGTTTCTGCATACAATATTCAAATTACCAAAATATTCAAATGCTGGAAACAGGATACTGATAATGAGTAATTATTATAACTTCAATTCTAAACATTGATTCGTGATAACAAATCAGTAACAATATTAAACTTTTTTGTACCGTATTCCCAATTCAAATATTTGCAGCAATTCAAAAGCATTCCCTTATAATTTTAGTAATTAATTACGTTACCTTTTAATTAAATATCTTTGACTCACCTGGCTTTTTGAAGGTGACGTGTAATATTTATTCTTACTTCTTGAGTTATGAATATTGAGTGTTCCCATTCAAATTTAATTCTTCCTACACTGCATGTTTCTTGATGAAATAGAAAAACCTTCGTTTTGGATCTTAACGTTTCGTTGTTTTTGTTTGCAGATTCCCCGCGTCAGATTTATTTCTGTAAAGCGCGAATGTTAGGCTTTTGAATCATGTCGAGTCTCAGAATTGATAGTGAAAGTTTGTTGTTCATCATTGACTGTGCGTAAAAATTTGTAGAAACTAAAAGGTATGTACATAATTTGAAAAAATGAGGTTCGACACTAACTTTATTATTAAACTATGTAACTCTACTGTTTATAAATATTTAGTGTAATATTTACTGTTGTAGGTTGCAGATGCTGCTACAAGGGAAGATCCAAGCATTCGTAGAGTTTCATTGTCAATACAGTCAATTGCCATAGTCCTTGTCGTGTACATATGTATGTGCAGTTAATCGTAGAGGAAAAAAGAGGTAGTATACAAAAACACATTTATTGCGCATCTGTAAATAGTTTAGAGTTGCAGAGTTTAAAGTAGCTAATTTTAGGTGGTAATTAAATTAAACGGAAATAAGTTGAAGACCTGTCTGCAATTTAATTTGTGCCCGTAGTAAACTCGCTCACGGGTTGGTGAAGATGACAACTGGACAGCTGGAATCGTTTGGAGTTTTGGAGAAGTGGTCTGAAATAAAGTCGTATTTGTTTCCTAACTCAGTTACCAACCAGGGAGGTAAATACTAGGGGGAATTATTTCTTGAAAACTTAATCGTTATGGGGAGTTTGTAATTTGTAAGGATAACTTGTTACACGGGACAAGTGAAGAATGAGATGGGAATGAATCTGTTGAATTGTATTTTATAATGATGGAGTATGATAATGTTCGGGAATATTGAATACTTATTGGATATTTTCAGAAGAGGAGAAAGATGACTGGGCATGGGATGATGAAGAGACTACGAAGACGAAGGATTCAAAAAAGAAGGATGATTTGAAGAAGCAAAGTGATTCGTGGTCACAGAACTGTGTGATGACGCATTCCCCCATGGGGGATATGCTGGTAATTGCAGGGAACTCTAGAGCGGTCTTCTTTACGAGTAAGTTCAAAGTTTATCGAGCAGTTCGGAGGTTACTAAAGGGGAAAGTAGGATTCTGACTAAGGGAGTAAAATATGTGCAAAATTGCAGGTGAATGGGATGTGAAATCTGCTCGAATGAAGTTCCAGATATCTTTTCAAGGAGAACTGGCTCAGGAAGAAGGGTAAGGATTGGAGCGTATTGTTTTCATTTGGAATTGGTTTTAAGTGGATGTATTTGCATTTGTTTATTACTTGCAGGGAGAAGATCACCAGTGCTATCTGCATCCCGTTGGTATCGAAAAAGAAAACGTCTCCAGGTGCTCCGGACTGGACGTGTGTTTTCATTGGTTTTTCAACTGGGCAAGTACGAATGTACACAGAGAATGGAAGCAATCTGGTCAGTCAGCAGTTCCATAACCAAAAAGTTGTTTCCTTTAAATGCCGGTCGTACCAGCCTGCTAATAGTTCTTCGGACCATGACCAACTTGAAGAGATTTTTGTTTTGTATGAGACCGTCATAGTCACCATGGATGGATTTGGTCTGTTCCAGACTTTAAGAGCCTGTCGAAACCACTTGGCTAGAAGTAATTCAGTATTATTTTAATTATGACTTAGAATTTGTGCCTGATAATCACTATAAACTCTTGCAGTTCAAGCCAATGCCACAGAAAATGTAATGGACCCACCACCACTGACTTACAAAAAATGGCAGTATGAAAATGAACAACCAGCAAATGACTGCGAGAGTATTGGACTGCACACGCCGGTGACATTTGATCATTTATTCAATGGATCTATCCTCGGGGGTTTCCAAGCAAAATGCAAATCAGTTCCTCTGACTTCTTTTATTTTTGTCAGTACGGGCAAGAAACCGTACTTGGCATTTAACTATGCACAAGAGGGTCAGGCTATCCCTGTTCTTACTGAGATAGCGTATGCCATGGCGTCGAAACTCAAGAGTAGTCTTATCAGCGCTGCATCGTAACTGAAATTTAAATTCTTACTGACATGCAATTATTTGTATTATAAAATGTATCGAAATTAAAACGTAGGAGCCTTCAGTTTTAGTGGGTTTATTTTATTTGTAATTTTGCTTTTGTTTTCAGAGGATGGTTGGGCTTCGGCGGAGGTGCGAGTAAGGCCCCCCCTCCAAAAGAAAAACCTCAGATCGAGCCTGCAACTTCTATGTCCAGCAGGTCAGCGCTCTTTTACAGACATACTCGCGTTTTCTTTGTATAATTTTCAAAAATACTTACGTGTTTATTTAATAATAATTAGGTTTGGACTAGTTGACAGTAGAAGAATAGGGCAGACTGTGTCAGTATCGCCGTGCAGAAAATTATCTGCCGTTACTGACTCTCTTGGCCGCGTTCTTTTAATTGACAATAATCTTGGAATAGCAGTTCGTATGTGGAAAGGTTATAGAGAAGCTCAGGTTGGTTGGCTTCAGGTAACAGAAGAAGTTAGTTCCAGATCAAGGAGAGAAATCCAAGGGAGAAAAGCTCTGTTTCTGGTCATTTACGCACCGCGAAGAGGACATCTAGAAGTGTACACAATGCAGCAAGGTCCTAAAGTCGCAACCTTTAACGTTAGCAAAAATGGGCGGTTGATTTCTACCACCTTTGGAATGATGGGGTTGAACAATATTCCCATTAAGGGAGGAAACATCCCTTCGGTTCAGTGTTTGTTTATTGATCAAGATGCAAATCTTTTCACCTTGTGTATTCCATTTCACCTGGTTTTGTGGTAAGTTTAGAGTTTTACCCTTCCGTGTCATTGTTCGATTGTCGATTTGCAGTGTCAACAGAGTATTAATTTTTAGTGACAAGACCGCCAGCAAGTTGAAAGACATCCATCTTCTAAAAACAATGCAGAAAATTTTAAAAGAAAATCCTGAAGTTACTTGTGAAGAACTTGTGGAGATTTTGACGCAAGTCCGTACTCAGGCAATGATTAATCAAGCATTTAAACTTTTGTCTCAAAAGTGCAAGAGCGTACAAATACTGAAAGAGATCTTAGATACATACATGAAGCGTTACTGTGACGAAGGTAATCATTGTCTTGACGTTACGTTGTTTTTTGTGACGCACAAGGTTTGATCTTTTTGAAAACCCTCATGTCATTTAATTTTCCTATTGCATTGTCTTTCAGATGAAAAAGATTTAAGTGTCGTATTTCGTCTGCAGTCGCTTACTGACTTATATACATTCCTTATTGAGGCTGCAGAAAAGCCACCCGGGTATGTGGAACCTGTGGAGGATAATGTAGATCAGGAAACTCAGGACTTGGTAATTTAGTTACGAATCTTTTGCTTTTTTTGTAATGAAGGTAGCATTAATTTTTTACCAAGCTGGTTTTGCACTTTCAGACCATTTTGAGATGCTTGCATGCAACGGGGAAAGAAATGCGGGCCCTTCAAGACATGGCTGAAATTAATTGTGCCAGGAAGTCAAAACTTGTAAAATTCGCAGATGAGGACGGAATCATTTCTTTAAATGACTTTTTAGCTGCAATTTCAATTGAATTTGATGCGAATAAAATCAAGGCTACTTCAGATACCCACGTAAAGCTAAATCACAAATCTGATTTGCTGCAGTCTCTTGGTATGCTTTACTTTTGAGAATCAATGTTTTGCAAGTGGAACTTCTAAATTTGTGGAGCTGATTATTGGCAACGTATTTCTAGGCTCATTGGTCTTTTCCGGCGTTTTGAACAACCAGTCTGAAATTGGAGAATGGAAAACCCGCTTACATGATGCAGGGCTGATTCCGATGGAAGTTATGCAACTTGCATTAAAACATTGGAGTGAGACAGCTTTATTAAGCAGTTCGTATGTGATTTCTATGAAGCAACTTTATCAAGTGCTCACGGCGTTGTCTGAATTGGGTAAACAAAATTACACTACTTAGATGATTACTGTTATTATGGTGAAGCCCAAGTTTGTCACCATTTTTATTAAACTTTACGTTTCTTGTTTTTCTAGACCCTTCTTCAGTATCAAATGAATTTAGTCGAGTAAATAAATGGTGGGAAGAGGTCAGAAAAGAGATCACAAAAAGCTACAAGATATTTCATGTTTACAGCTTTGCGATAGTTTGTCGTGGAGTCGCGATTGATTTGCACAATAATGCTGAAATTGCGGTAAGTGTTTTTTGCAGATTAGCTTTGTTATAGTTTTTTTAAATTGCATTTATACCAAGACTTCTTTATTTGATTACAAAATATAACCAGGCTCGAGAACGTGGTGATAGCAAAAAAGCATCCACTGAAGAAACGAGTACCGACGCCGGAGCTGGACCGAGTCATCGGACAGATCTGAAAGCACAGGAAGATGATTCTGGCGATGATATGGAAGGCTGGGAAAATATATCACTGGACAACGTAAAATGGAACTTTTTATTAAAGCAAATCGAGGATTTGTCAATTCTTTCCACTATTCTGTTTCAACGTCCGAAGTTGCATCAACCTGCATTACCCCTGTTGAATAACGAAATTCAAGAGCTATCAGTATTGAACTTGCTGGACAAAGGAAAAGGTACTGACTGGTACTGTATATTTCTTAACCACAACATTATTGTGCATACCCATATAAATTATAAAAATGTTTTTTTTTCAGGTTGTATTGCCGAGCTTGTGGGCAAGTGGCTAACTACCATCGGTATTGATCCGTTCCTCATACAAAATAACGAAGTCGCTCCCAAGAACCAGTTGCCTTCAAGTCCAGAGCTAAAGAAGAAATCTCGCAAAAAAAACGAAAATGATGAGGTTGTCGAGGGTGTAAAGCCTCCGGAGCCTGCAGAAGCCGATACGGCAGCAGATGCATTAGAAGCAGATAATGCTGTTGATTTCGTGCAAAGTAATTGAGATAGAACTAATGAAATTGATAGGCGTTTTGAAAATCAATTTTGAGTATGCTTATTTTGTTTTTCAGGCTTACTGCATAAATTAACCGAAAATTTTTCAGTCAGTTTATCTTCAAGCATAATTTTAGCGAATTATTGTTGGGAATACTGCCTGCAGTGGCACAAAGACACTAATGATGTTCAATATTTGGACGCCGCTGTCCGTTGTGTCTTTGCTATACCATCACCGCATATTAAACAAGGTGATTTTGTAATTCTGCTGGAATTTTTTTAATAACATTAATGCATACATTCAAATAGTGCATGATATTCGGTTTTATTGCAGGTATGATGTCCATGATGTGGAGCACATTTTTGGTAAAGAAATTTGCTGTTTCTGCATCTGTGGGAAAACTTGCAAAGGATAAATTAGTCGAAAAGCCTAGTAGCTTTGTGTGCTGGGAGACGGAAGAGGGTTTTTTGCGAAACTGTGTTGCTTTTATGGATCATTTCATGGAAGTGAACGTCATGTGTGATGGAAGCAAACCACCCCGGAATTTTTCCGCCACCAAAAGCCATTGGTCAAACGATATGGCTTCTGCTAGTTTAACCGACTTGGCTGTGGCTCAGAATCCAACAAATTACGAAATGCTTTTATTGCACTACCAATTGACACTTGTAGCTCACTTTTTGCATAAGTTTCGTATTAAAAAATCTAGCATGAAATCAACGGCGCTATTTGATACGAAGGTAACTGTGTGACGAAATTTTGCAGTTTATATATATTCACTGGTTTCTTGATTGTTCTATGCTTAGATTTGTATTTTGTAAACAGTCCCGCATGATGTTTTTCTTGGATTTGGGTGCTCAAGCTCCGTTTTCTAATGTCGAGGTCGATCTGGGTTTGAAAGTTTTACGGGAGGAGTTCCTCTGCCTAGTCATTAGTAACGCTATTCATGAGATACCAGAGGAGTTGCAGGATGACAATGGCAGTGTTTTTAGTGAAGACAACAGTCAGTATAAACAGGTAATGTGTCCTGTATTTTTAGTTGTAGCTGAACAGATCTACTTTATTATCATATTTTGTATTGTAGATTGTTCCAGCGTTGGAAGGTGTGCAGGAGTGTGAGAACTGGGTAAGAAAGTGCTGTGATCTGGGAAGAATTTGGAATATTGACTTGGATTGTTTACGCATTAATCAGGTGTGCGAATTCTACTCATCTGGACTTGATTTGCTCGGGCTAGAGGTAATACTGCCGTTGGGGTCACTATTTACAATGATCACTAATACGACCGTTAAGTTCTGTCTATATGTATGTAAATGTGCAATAAGTCTCATGTGAGTAATTAATTGCTCGTTATTTGGCATTATTGCAGCTGATCAATAGCGTTTCCGCAAGAGATATACTTGGATCAAAGCTTCTGGTTATTGTAGGAATGCGGATAAATTTCGTTATCGATTCCAATCCTGATAATGTTACAGAGATAGTCTCATCATTAAGTACTAATTTGTCCAGTTGGTTGAAGTCATTAGTAAGCTAAATAGATTAAAACATTTCTACATTTTTTACGAAATGTGAAGTGAAGCAACTTTGGTTTTTATATATGATTTACAGAACTACAGCAAATTGCGGTGCTTGCGATTTTCGAAACAGTCAATAACTGAGCTAACGCAGCAACTCATTCAATTGATTCCAGAATCCAGTTACGATTATAAGCTTGCAGAAGAGTTACTTCATTCAGGAAATTTTCTCTAATGTAATTTTTTGATGTTCGAAATTTGTAATTACCTTCATGGTATATTATCATCCCCGCAGTAATTGTGAGTATGAACGACCGTTAATATTAAATCAATGTATAGCGTGCTTAGGTTTTAATCTAGCATGTGTCAATGTAAAAAAAAAATATACGCAATAAAATATCGATTCTGCTCGCAAATTTGTTATTAATGATCAGTATAATTTTCTCTACCACTTTAAAGTTCTATATGGCTGTCATTATCGTTTGTTTAATTTTAAAATCTATTCTAATATTTTTTTACATGACTTTACCCTGAAGACCTTTTTAAGTTGTTCCTTTTTCAAATTAGTTGACAATAAGCTGTTTTACATCAATCAGTCCGCCACTAGTTGTACTTTTCAGAAGTATACCGACGAAGATTTAATTAAAACACTCTTATTTCGTCTTGAATGTAGGAATAGTCTGTAACAGCTGCTGGAGAACTATGGATGTGCCCTTACACATATATGACGTATACCTTCATGTATTGCATGTATGTACAATATGCATTCCATGCAGTTACCTTATTTAACGTGAAATCTTTAACGACGCAAAAATGTGACAGCTCTACAAAGTAATGTATTTTATTAACGATTATTTCTAAATTGTGACTTTGGTTAAGTTGAAACTACACCTACTGTTTTTTGCTTATTCTTCCCGGGGAAGAATCTACCATAACCAGCCCTAGAAAATTCCCGTTGTGTGTTTTCATCGTCGCTGGTCATACAACCCTGCAATCAACGTATCTATTACAAAATTTGTATAATAACCATCTGGTAATGAAATTTTCAGTAGACCTAGTAGTGTTCTATTACACAACTTGAACAGGCTTATGTTAGTTTCATAATGCTGAAAGAACGAAAACCAGACTGTAATTTGAGTCTAGGCAGTCGTGAATGTTCGTGTAGATAATAATAATTATACATGTACATACATACAGCGTGCTACAGTACAAGCCTTTGTCTCCTCCTTTCTTAGCCCATAAAAAGCGACACCATAAAAATTATTCTATTCATTTTCAAGCCATTTTGATTCAAGAAGGAATTGGGGCAAATTCACTTTTTTGTTTTTGAAAAAATGATATTTGGAAATTAATTTGTGAAAATTGATTTGGAAGGCTTTCGAACCCGGCACTCCCTGACTCCTGAGACCGCTAGATCGAATACTTTAAGCCCCGGACGCCAAGCTTGTAACTTTAAAGAATTTTATTGTTCATCTAAAATACCATTGCGTTTAAAGAGAATTAAAAAAACAGTATTTTAATTTACTTTCTGATTTGATTTTTATTTTTGGAACTTTTCAAATTTCAATCCATTCGGACTTAACGGAATTTTAAATTTTGTGCACGTTCCTGTTCAATCCAGTGTTAATGTTTTGATACATTCCTTCCTACTCAACACGACATGCGGTAACATTTTGAAGAAAGAGAAAGAAAAATGATTAGGGAAAATTCATGTTGGTCCAATTCAATCAGCTTTACATGAGATACTGAAATTTCATTTTCATTTATTTTGAGAAATGAAAGGAGAAAGATTCCAGCCATTCTTCGTCCCAATTACTGAATATTTTTACCATTACCCCTTTGGACTAGGGTGAAGAGAACGTATTGAGACACCTCTATGTATATGTCCTTGTATTCATACAGTTCCACATATCTACAAATTCAACATGTAGTTCTTTCAGAGAAATGGCATAATGGTTAAGTATAGCTAACACATGGATGTCATGGATTAAATCAACGACCCAGCATTTTGCAAGTGCCAGGTGTAGTGCAATCAAATATCGTTCCCACGCCGGGACTTCTGGGAAATAATCAAGTACGGGCTTGGGTTTCAAATTAAACCTTGGATTTTTATGATTCATATAGGCATAGCTCACACGTTTTCAATATTATTTTACAAATTTTTCCAGTTTGGCTGTAGTAGTCATTCCTCGGCAGCACAAGCAGTTTTTAGTAGTAGTAACTTAAATGGTTATTACATATTGCGTATGGTCTGCAGGGATATTAATAATATTACATACAATCTTTACTTATACTTACCTAAGTAAAAGGGGAAGTATATAGACATATTATATAATATCTGTATTTTCCTAACAAAAGCATATAGAATCCTTGTTTGCAAGCTGGTCAACTCAAAATCCTGTAATATTTCAATAGCCTATACTGCAATACCGTCAAAAATTCCATGTAATTGCATAGACACAAACTATGCATATATCTACCATATGTACAAGCGCACGTTCATGCATGAGTGCTTTTAGCATTTGCAGACCTCAAAGCACTTTGCTCTGATATATGATTCGGTAAAGGGAATTCAATTTCACTCCCGAGTTTCTCCGTAAGATTCGTAGGTTAAACCTGCAGAGGTAGAAATGATATATAATATGGCTTAAATAAGTTTCTGTACAGCCAATTACAGCAGAAAATATGTGCGAGAGGTTAGGGCAAGATTTTAATATCCGTTTGCTTGATTGAATTACTACAAAGGATGAGTACAGGAAAAGGGATATGTCAGGTGAAAGTGGAAGCCAAAGCGCTAAGGTTCTCGGAGGGACTGATCAGATTTCTCCCACAAAAGCTCCAGGAAGTATGTATTTATATTTTCGGGGGTGAAATTGTGCATGTGAATTATTATTTCCAAAGGTTTTGCCGCACTTCTACTTTTAGTAGATACATAAGTATTATGTATGTACATATTACACGTAGATATTACGTCCATATGAACACGGTATCTAAAAGCTTCAAATTTGAGAATTACTTGAATATCCGCTTTGCGTTCATAGCCATACTTTCATAATTTCACATTTTATTTCCATTATGGAAGCAGATATAGTATGCTACGAAATTTCTTCGATTACAGCCCTCAGCTCTCAATTGAAGAGTAAAAGATGTAACGACACATACTGTATTCATGCATCCTTGTAGCATGCAGTAGCATCACTTGGCATGTCTACAATTCTACTATAGTAATTCCGTATGTGTATAATACTACTTTCACTTTAGTTTAGATTTGGTCTGAGATGAAGGAATGATAAAAATGATGTTGAGTAGCAACTTAGTACTAAAAGAAATCTTAGCACTGAAAGCATCTTTTTGCTGGATTTGGCACAATATCAAAATATTTAATTTTGCAATTTTGAAACTCCATTAATTTTTTCAACAAAAATACAATGTTTCACATATTTACATATTATAATTAAAATGGTTATTGTAAGTGCAACGCGTATGGCACATACAATTTCAGGATTTAATAGGATTCACGTCACAAGGGCTGGAATTGAGGAAATTGTTTTCTTTTCTCGAACCGCCATGCCGTGTTGTGAAAATTCTGTGAAATAAAATTAGACCAGGATAATAGACCAAGGATGATATTAATTGTGTGGAAAGTCGGCTAAATGTCGTAAAAATATTACAACTGTAAATGCGGCAGCCATCAAGAGAACTTTTGTTTCAAGATCAAGTTGTTCCGTAAGCACAATTTTAAATTCCTTCAGTGGCTTTTTCTCATCAGCCAAAAGTTTCCTGTTCCACAGTTGAATCCTCTGAGACTCATCATCTATTTTCCCTAAAGCCGTCTCTTGATTACTCGAAACGATCATGTACTTAGTGACACCGAAAATCCCACAACAAAATCCACCATCAAGAACTGGGATGTGGAGAAGTTCTTCTCCGTTTGCCCTCAAAATCGTATACTGAGGATTGCAGGGTGAACAGCAATCGTCCTTCTGAATGATTTCCCCTATCCTTTCATCACCATGTGTTACTTTCATCTGATAATAATCCATCACAAGTAGTTTTATTTTTAGTAAAGTGCAAACTGAGAACTGTGTGACTCACGAGTTTTATTAACACCAGAATACTTAATTACTATGTGCTAATTATCCTCACATGCAAGATCGTAGTATTTCTATATTAACAACAACTTCCCCAAAAATATGCAGAAACGCAAATAACAAACCTGTTCCAATCCACTGTATCCAGGAAATCCTTCTAGTTCTATCACAGGTTCCCCTTGAACAGTTTCTATAATAATATCACATCCATGACTCCCATCATGGCAAGAAGCTCCCGTGAGTTCTCCTCTCCTATACTTCCCAATGTAGTATAAGTTTTTGGATACATTTTTTATTTCGTATTTTAGCACAGAGTTTTCATCATCTATACATTTAAAAAATAAAATTGCCAAAAGGCAGTTTCTATATTTAACTAATAGACTAGTCATAGTTTCGCTGTTACAAATATCAAGAAATATTCTCAAATAAGTAGTTTCATGTCATATTTATCCCATGAAATAAGTGCTCGAGTTTTTACCTTGAGTATCACCGTGGTCACATTGTAATTGTTTGATTCGAAACCATAAAGCTTCTTGTAAAGGCTCAAATACAGGATCTATACAAAAACAATTCCGAGATTTTAAGACTTATGTAGTGCTTGCTCAGAAGATTGCCCTTATTTATGTCTAATTATATGTCATATCTAAAACAGAAAAATGTTACTCCACGTTTAACATACCGTCTAAAAATGTTGGCTTTTGGACAACACTAATTGAGTCATCCGTGATATCTTCTTGGGATGCAAGCCTGGGCTGATTCAGAATTACAAGTGGTACAATCTCCCCCATATTGTCCCTCTATGTTTTCAACTCCTTGCAGGCACTATAGTTTAGCAATATATAATTAAGATGTAGTTAATCTATCTGTGTGACTGAGTTTAAGCTTAATGACATCCTCCCAGAAATTTAATATTTTAACCAAAATAATATCAGATATCACTGAGACTATTTTCTCAAATAGATTTTCTCTAAAAAAAACCGAAACGTACTCCAAGAATCCCACGTGTTGCTTCTTTCTGTGTTGTTTTTATCTGTATGGTTTTGTCCTGCAATACTTTTTGTATAAATGAATCACAGGTTCTAAATTTCTCTCCTCTACCGTGAAAGCGTATCAGTTAGCTTGTCTGGAGTTCTTTAGGTTATCTCCTTTGCTGGGGGCTGTGGCAGGAAGTTACTCTGATGTTAGAGATTTGTGTGCAATAAATATTAATGGAGGGGGTCACCGTACAAGAAAAATCACTTTCTCCACTAGGGAAAAGAAGGGATTTCCTCCAGTAATGTTGCACGTTGGGTAGCTCACTAAGTACTAGTGGTGAAAGTTGAGCCACCCATTTTAGCTTCCCGAAACGTTGGAAGTAGTCGTATGTACGTACTTATATTAGATGATGGAAAAAGTAATGCCTGCGTGTTGTAAGGGTTGTCACCATATACTCCGCTTGGCTAAGATACGGTGGTAAAGCGGCTGGGTGTAGAAGTGTGCGTAATATATGGAGCGCTTACCTTTCCACTCATATTTCAGAGAGATTAGCTTTACATTTCATTCTACTTCCATAACCATCTACATATACATTCATAGAATGCCGAGATTATCGTGTAAAATCCGGAATAACTTTTTGAGCTCTCGAAACCTCTGTGGAAATAAATACTCTCAGCAAATAGTATATGAAGTCAGGGAAAAGTCCCCTACTTTTGTACCGTACTCGAGTAAAATTTCCATCCATCCTCTATGAAATTATTATCTGACGTCAATTCCTCAAGAACCTTTTGTCGCATTTTTCTTTGTTGCTTACTCTTTCTTCACATTTCCCTACGGAGTAGCCATAAGTACATAGAGCAAGTCTACACTGGGATGTCTTTGTATTTGTCAACTCTACGAATTTTGTATATGTATCTACTGCATAGTTGGAAAGCCTGCATGGTAGAATAATTTACTTGTGATATCTCATGCAAATGAAAATATACTAGGAAAACACTTTTTCCCATATGGATAGCATATTTCCTTCCGTCAGTGGTAATACTTGCTTTTACAGGATACGGTTCTATCAAGCACATGGAAATTTGTATATATGTATGTTTGTCAGTTTTATATCTATGTATGTACATGTACGCACTTATGCAATTATATTTCAACTGTTGGGGAAAAAAACACTTCCTTTGCCGTTCCTATATTAGAAAATAATTGAATTGATGCTAGAGCTTTCGAGAAGAGGTTCTGTGAACGCTTCCTGCTTTAAATGGTAGTACTTGAACTATTTCGGCAATTCCTTCAGGGTCTAACTAGGCCAGTTTCCTTTACTAAAATAAGGAACAAATCCATGCCTGTATAAGGTAGTAATAGTAAAAGTCGTAGTAAAAAGCAACTTAACAAGTTGCCGGGGAATTTTTTCAATGCATTTCCAATGAATCAAAAAGCCTCGTAAACTTTCTCGACTCCCATAAATATGTTAACACGAGTTTGCTATTGGGATTTGGAAGTTACAGGAGTCATCTTTATCATGTTTACTACTTTCATATTAAAAAAAAGTTTTGCTTTATAACCCTATAATATAATGTATGAGACTATGTATAGCAGTCAGTTTTGACATTGCGTGCAGGGACGAACTCACTTGAATTTACTATCTGTCTGTTATACGGTTAATATCTTACTCTCAAAGCTTATTACTTTTCCATGAGGCTGCTATACTGGAGAGAAGGTAAATTTAGTCAATGCGATTATAGGAGCTTTACATATTAATCTCACAATCAGGACACCCCTGAGCTTTCTCCCTTGGATTTTGCATTTTGTCTGAAGTATGTAACACCGCTCGGATTCCAAAGGCCATCTCTTTGTACGTATCTTTATTGATTGTGAATATGAATGGCAAGGGTTGAGGGAATTGTGTAGTTTATTCATAGGTACTAGTACCCTGTTAGTGCTCCAGGAATTTGGCGACACATAGAAACCATTTGATTTTCCATGTGCAGGGTCCCAAGAATCCATTGAGCACCTTCGAGCCCTAGCCCATGCAAGAAAAGTTACTGGACTAAATATTCAAGGACCCCATATGTTTTTGCAATTTTTAGGAATCAAATTACCATAAATTTTGCTCCAAACAAGGATCAAATTTGTTTCTAAAATTGGAAATAGTAAAACAATTTAACAAATTCAGTTTTTCCAAAAAAGAAATCCTTACTTTTTTTTCCACTTCCTTGAAGACTGTTCCGAGAGGTTTTATGCTAGCGCAACGGGATGAAACCAATTTTGAAGAGATTGTAAAAACGTTTACTAAAACAAGGAGGACTTGAATGTTCTTACCAACCGCCTTATACGAGTTACGGGAAGAGGGGTGGGTGACTGAAAGGTCTAGAGACACCCTGCCTGCATAGATAAAGATTTTAAAAGGGGTTACAGATAGACAATGTCTAAATTATTCCCTATCTATTGTCTTTTACCTGACATATTTGCTACTTTCGTGGAAGCAATCAATACTTACCTGTAATTGGCAAGGTGTCGTTCTTCCAGAAACTTTTCAAGATAAATATATTATAGGCTCAATATATCATTATGCACATGAGAAATTTTTATAATTAATAAAATTATACTTACAGGATTTATCTTATGTTGGAATTAGTTTAAGACGTCTACACATGTCTACACAATATATGTAATTATGTATATAAGAGTTTTGGAAAGGATTTCCAGTAAATGTTTTTATATTAATCGGGGCGATATGCACAAGCAAATATATCAAAACATCTCAAGCGGTTATTTCACTCGTGACAGCACTATCTGAAATCGAAGTGCTTACAATACTTTATCTCATAATCAGCTTTTAGAAAGGGTCTTATTTGGTTTTAAACTTCCTGAGGGCCTTCAACTTCTGGCTTATAGTCAGAGTCTCGTTCTGGAGTTTTGTGCCAGTTGACTGAAGTTGCTCAGCCAGACATTAGACTTCTGCCTCTTGCATGACATACACTGCCTTAGAGGTAATTACACAGATTGCATCTTTTGTACTTATCTTTTTCCGAGAAATTTGGCCTGAGCTGAATTGTGCTAGTTTTGGATACCCGAGAGCACAAAATCTATATACGTACGCCTATACTAATTGTGTATGCATTAGTTGTTATGAGACATAACAATAGATCATATATGTACCGTACAGACAACTTTCATATATAAATACAGATACATGTAACTACGATTACAGCAAAATTGCATACATACACACCTATAATTATTCGTATAACATTGACACGCATACTTGAGAGGAGGGTATGACGCGGTATTAAATGCTCACTTATGTATGAGTAATTATATTAGAAAGCATCGTCGAATATCAACAGTACAACTGTGGAACTTGTCAAACAAAATACAAAGCAGTGTTTTACAAGTAGATACTCCAAATTACTAAATTCCAAAAATCGATACATCAAAGATAGTATACGTATATACTACCTTTGCTTCCATATGTACTTTCTTCTGTTCATTCCGTAAGGCGTGCTAGTACTTTCCAAACAAATAATAGCAAATGGGTCAAAAAGAATTTAAAACATTCTGTAATGGCAGAAGTCTGCGTTGCATACAAATAATTAGTTGTGTATAAACAATACTTGAGAGTTTCTATACATATGGTACCTCTCTCATTTTTTAACGAAAAATTTGCTCAAAAGCATCATCAGCCCATACTTATTTTAAAATAAACAATGCTAGGGTAAGCAGAAGAGTAATATAGTGTGCATTATGTACTACTTTATGAATAAATTTTTAATGATAGTTGACTAACTCTGTTGACATGAACATCCCACAATAAGTTGATATTTAACAAGATATGCAAACAGATTATCGTTCAAACACTCAAGTTTTGAGTTTTATGATAAAATGGGATGAGCCATGAGCCATTTCAAAGTTTCTGAAACCTTATAATGTACTTATTTGAAAAATTGAGCATGTCGTGTAAGGTAATTATTACTATTACGAATCATTAATGTTCTTTTTACTCTATCTAATTTTTGTTCGTCATAGTCTGGGTGGCTAGAAACATTTGATGTCCCTCTGGAACCCATAAGAGTGAACCATCAAATATTGCATTACAAAAATTTTCTGGAAAATTGTTTTCCAGATTTTAAAAGATTTATTTCAACGACCTGTTCATACCCAAAATTTTAGGCTCACAGCAAAATTGGAAAAAATGTGGAGGAGGAAATTTCGAAATCTTCGTTTTTCAAGTAAACTATTAAAGTAAAAAAATATGTCAAAGCAATGGGGTTGTAGCAAGCTTCATGGGGTTCCTTTTACATTCATATAACTAGCCTAATTCAACAGTAACATACACCCAAAAGAGTAAGGTAAAAGTTCTTATCAGGATCAAAATAGTTTCACTCGATTTAAACTTTAAAAAAAATCCAAATTTACTCCTCCGCATCTTTTTTCAATTTTGCTCTTGAAGCGAAATTCCTTCTATCTTGATCGCTATCTTTTCCGGCCATATCCACAATTCTCAATGTAGATACGTAACAAATATCACTAATTTGGGGAATGTTATTGACTTTTAAGAGAGTTGACACATGCTTTGAAAATGTATTAACGTCCAAAATGCCCCTGACCTAAAAAGAATTTACCTAACTTTGGTCAATAAAGTAAATTTTAGAAAATATGGAAAAGAATTTACCAGAAAATAGAAGAATTCAATATTTGATGGGTCACTCACTTGTGGAGTCTAGAGGGGGTCAAATTTTTCTTATCCCCCTATACATATCGATATAGTTCTATAATTCCTATATAGGTAAATTTTCTTCAAAATAATTTAGTACTTTTATTATGCTACCTTGGGACAACTTTCAAAGCTTGTTAGTATAACAAGCACTCAAAATTGGAACAAGTAGCAAAAATACATGTGAAACTGGATACATAATTACATAAACATTAGTGAAAATGTAACGACGATCTGCGTTAAAGCGTGGATAAAAAGGCTTTTATCTTTATATATTATTCCAGAATTTCTGCTTAAACATCAAAAAGGCTAAACTCGTAAGACCTCCGGGATTTTTTCCCTCTTCAAAATTATATCTAATAACAAGAACCATCCTACGCTTTGACGTTCTCCGTATTACTTTCTCCAGGGCTATAGTCCATGTTTGCATAAACAAAAATTCCTAGATAAACATTTTTCACTCAATGTAAGGCACCACTTCAGAATGAAAAAAATACGTCAACATAAAACGGATCTAGTGATCTATTTGCAAACAGGTAGTTCCAAGAAAAAAGCGCTCGCACATACATAAAATGCTCGTAAATCATCACACAACCATTCATGGGGAATATGTACCAAATGCAAATGGAAGGAACCCGATTATTCTTTATTTTATAATCCACCCCGAATTAATTCAGACAAGTTTAAGTGCCGATGATCATTAATAGCTACTACAGATAATTAAATTATCTTTAATTTGGGACAACAAAATCCCACCAATCTTTTCATACATACGAGCACCAACCTGTGTTTTATAACTTGTCTATTGTAATACACGCTTTCATTATCTCCAGCTGCAGTCATAGGTTGTCACTATAATCAATCGCCTAGATATGGATACACAAACGTGTATATTTTCTATAGTACACGTATTTCCCCCATACATAGGTCACGTAAAGAGTTCAGCTGATCAGGTTGCAGCATGAAACAGTGAAAATATTTTTATCAAGATAATCTAAGCGGTCAATGCCAACATCAAGGGATATTGATAATTCCTATACTTATCACAGACAGCAGAGCAGCCTCAACCCTATCAATTGTGTGCTCTCTGTACTTCTCTCATTGTTCATTTTCAGGAGAGGATAAAGGACCCTGGAACCAAATTTCAATCTCATATTCTTTTCTCATCAGTTCCAGCGGACGGATAATTTTTATTTAAATTTAGAAGTTCTTCCAATCTCTACTACTTTATTGTATCAAATTTCCTCTATCTACAAATGTAGTCACGTATTCAGTGATTTCTTGAAATTACGGTTGGAGAAAGCGCAATTATTATTTATTTTTTACAATTATTTTGTAAAGTGTAAACATGAAACTCAAGTGATAGACTTAATAAGTTATAAAATTGACTCCGGAAAATAAATTCGTATTTCCGAAACCTCCCAATTCTTATTCTCGAATGTATGTACATACGTGTGTACAGTCAGTACTGGACTTGAGTTTGTAGCAGTTTACCCTTGTCCAAGCCTTTAAAATGGGCTGGTCTAGCGTTATCACCGTGGAGCCAGCAATGTTTCTACAACAAGCTGGAGATACCCTCACCTTCGTTATTTACCAAAACCTATTTATAGATAAGGTAATGTAAATATTTATACTGAACTAGAAGCAAAACCATGATGGCTACAATCATTACCATTGTTATTTTAAACAAATTCTAGATTTGCAAGGTTGACCTTGGCTATAGTAATGCCGTCTGTGATCTGTATGCACAATCGACAGATCTGAAACCCGAGCAGGAGCTTCTTGGGCCAGAGCTGAATAATATACAGGTGTGTTTTGGGGAAGGTGTTTAGAAACAATAATGATGGCATTAAATTATGTATGAAAATTATTTCTGTGTAGGATTTCAAGATGAATCTTACGGATAGTGTACAAAATATTGAAATGAATAACTTTATCTCTGAATTACAGAAAAGTTCTTCAAATTTCTTACTATACAATGCCTTGGTAGAGAATTCCTTTCCAGTGCTCCTGGTTCTGTTTCTGGGAGTTTGGAGTGATCAGAAAAGAAGACGGAAGCCTCCTCTGTTGCTATGCCTCGTGGGAAAAATGCTTCGGTCTCTTGGACTTTTGCTCAATGCATATTTTATTTCCTGGCCTTCTTTCATTTTACTTCTTACTGCAGCCCTGCCTCACAGTCTCGGAGGAGCTAATGCTGTTTTTCACATGTCAGCATTCAGGTAAAAGATTCACGCGGAATAAATGGTATTATTTGTGACTGTCTTCCCTAAAGAGTAACTATGTGGTGGTATTAGTATAAGTATCTATACATATCCTGTTCCATTTAAAAAGGACCATAGTCACATGCATATAGACATTTCACCCTATATGTACATAAGTCAAGTCAATGTTATCCCGTTCATCCCATATGAGGGCGCAATATTTTATAGTCATGATGTTATCTAAAGCAATTTATTTTTCTGAAATAGTTACATTGCTGACGCTAGCGTACCTCGGTCAAGGACCTGGCGAATTGGAATTGCTGAAGCTTTCTGGCAGTTAGGGATACCAGTAGGACTTTTTCTTGGAGCCTATCTATTCAAAGTCGGGGGTTATCTCTGTGTGTTTGGAACAAGCTTTCTCTTTCATTTAATTGGAGTCCTTTACACAGCCTTCATCCTACCAGAAGTAGCTCAACCCAATCAGAATCCTCAGAAGCATTTGGTTTTTGGCAAGTACGGAAATTATGGAACTTATACGGAAACCCCAGCAAAGCGCATTCGATGCTTCAGTGAGAATGAGACAGCCAATCGGGATGTGGAATCAAACAACAACAACAACACCGCCGACAAAAAGAGAACTAATGATTTGCATTCCATTAAAGAATCTGAACCTCTTCTCACTGTTCCAAACAGTAATCGGACTCCATCACCCCCAAGTTCTAAAAATGATTTAGTTCAACCAGGCAGCCAGGAGGAAATTTCACAACGCCCCGTGTCAGTGTACGAATTCGTCATCGGCTCCGTTCGCTCCATATTCAAAGCCCGGCCGAATCACACAAGATCATGTTTGCTTTCACTTTCCTCTATTATGTTGCTCTATGGAATTTGCTTCTACGGTAAGTAAAAGTATTTCTGTAACGTATAGCCCCATATAGCGTATTTTGAGAAACTTCATGAGTGAAATGAAAAGCAAAGCATGTTGACATGAATGGTAATAATGAAAATAATGTTATAATTTTAAAATTTAGGTGAGAATAACATGAAATACTTATTTACAAGGACCAAGTTCAGTTGGAGGGAACAGGAGTTCAGTACGTGGACTATTGTTGAGAGCTTAGTGGCCGTGGTAGGGTTGACCGTGGTTATGCCCATTTTCAGTAAATTACTGAAATTGAGTGATCCCTGCGCTGGAGCTCTGGGAGCCTTGACAAGGGCATCATCTCGATTGTGCTATGCTCTTGGCCCGGAATCCAAGTTCCTGTATATTGGTAAGTTGTGGCATGATCTTGAGTTATCAATCAAGCAGAGGCAGACATATGCATCAAGGCATGAAAATCTGGTCTGATGAGCAAACATTTCCTTTTCCTGTTTTGTATTTGACTTTGGAGGCTTGAAATATGAATCACTGGAATAAATATATTTCTGTTTGCACAATGTCCATCTCGTCCATGGATGTTGTGATTACTATGTGCCCAGGGAGTCAGGAAATTATTCATAGGGCTTTAAGTTACTAAGTATGTCAGTGTCAACCGTCTGGTTCAATATAAGCTAATTATACACACTTGGCTGTGGAGTATTTGCTCATCAAGATTTCCTACTTTCGTTACTTTACAGGAGCCGGAATTGATGTGCCGGGTGTCATAGGCCCATTATCAGCTCGGTCGTTGGCTTCCAAATGCGTCCTTCGAGATGAACGAGGTATGTATATATACTTTGTTTACTTATGTCACAGATGAGAGCCGAATTATTATTGCGTGAACTATTACTAATGATAATGGCTTGACTAATCCCCGGAAATTGGACACCACTGGATACACATACGCTACTACAGTATAATACTAAAATTGGGATTGCTTATGTTTTTAATTTTTAGGACGAATATTTGCATTTCTGGGATGCATTGAAGCACTTGTTCCTCTCATCGCAGTTCCTCTCTACTCCCTAATTTATTCCTACACGCTAACATTTCTTCCATCTGCGATCTATTTCGTGTCTACTGGCATTGACATGCTAATCTTCGTTATATTTGGGTAAGTTTCTTATATGAAGTACTGATTCTTTAATATGGGTAGGTGAATCTCTAGAGAGGCACAAGTAGTTACACTCCTCATATATCTACACAACTTATAAAATAACTATTATTATATCCTACCATATAGAGTAACGAGTAGAGTGAGAAGTTCACTTTAAGTTATGTAAAATAATATTAATTAAATTATATTTATATTCCTGCAGAGTTTTATTCATCGCTATGAAAATGAAAGTGGTCCAATTCAGTGGGACAAATGTTGCTGCGTTACTCGGACCTTTAACTGGGGACGAAATCGCGAGTGTTCCGATCTCAGGTGTTCATTTTTCTTGTAATTTATACAGAAGATCTAGTTTGTCGTAAATAAATTAACATTATGTTGGTTGTGATTTGTGCATATATTTTCAAGTATCTACAGGTGCTATAAATGTGTATAGATATATTATAAATATGAACTCAGATGTCTGAGTCTTCCTTTAACTGCTGTTTATATCATATAATTTGTCCATGTGTACTTTTAATACAGTTGAGCAAGCGTAATTCAAAAGTTAATATAAAGTTTTTTATTGAGATTTTATTGATGGCAATCCAGCTGGATAACCTGCATGTAATGGAAATAAATATAATTTCGACTGACATTTGCTTCTGGCATGTATTTGAGCCAAAATAAAATTGCATTGTCGCTCAATTTCTAGTATAGTAAATCATGAAATTTGTAACCAGATTTTTGAGTATATAATACAGAAATCAAACGATAATAAAACACGGAAACATTGCCGATATATATCTGACATTTATTACAATTTTCTTAAGTGTACTCACACACATTTACAGTAGGTATAAAATCAGTAAGGAGGCATTACATACTGTGATTTAACTATTCACAGAAAAATGTGTTTCAAACTCTATGAGGTTGGATGGTTTTCGTATATAGCAATTTCGCTCGAAGCTGTGTGGCAGCATGTGTTAGTTGTATTGTAGCTTCCGGGTGTGCTGAGCTGGAAGCCATACATTCCCTTTCCAACACCTGTTTATTACAGATATGTGTTAATTTCTACCCCGAAAGGTTGTTGCTAATTATTACCTATTTTCGAAATTACGGTCTCTTTATTACAGTACCTGAGCGATGGACTCAAGAATTTCAGTGAATCCAATAGTGAGGGCCCATTTCCTCATTCGATTCAATTCCTAAATTCAAATTAAAAACTAATTTATCCATATTTTTTCAAAAACACTAAAAATTTCTTTTCATATATCATAAATACTTTGAAAAACTGAGGCGTTTTGTCCGGTAACTTTCTCGCATGTCTAAGGAGCTTCTGAATATCAGCGTTAATTCCAGGATTATGAACCCAAACAGTGGGATTTGAAGCATAGCTTTTCTTCTCCAGAGCTTTGACAGGAAATGAAGGCACAGTAGCTACTGGCGAGTTTGGTGGAAGTTGCTTCATCAGTTTATTCATTAATTCGTCACGTGACCCAAGTTCTTGCAAATTCCCTAACCAAGAAACTACCTCGGTACCTAATTACTCAATTAAAAACACATAATTATTTGTAAAAACCAGTAAAATGACCACGACTACATTTTTAAATTCCTGTTTCAACAAACAGAAAATCTGTGTTTAAACCAGCACCTGGTGGTAGCACTGACAGCATCAAATTTGACTTTCTCTTGTTATCTGCCCACGAGTAGATACATCCAAACCAGTTTTCGCCAACCTCAACAATAGCACTCAGACTTTCTACCTGCAAGTTATGATTAAAAATTATTGCTCGCCAAACAGATCAAAACATTTAGCATCTCAAGACGAACCTTCATCGCTCCATGAAGAAGAACACAGAAGTTAGGTGTACGTCCATCTATATCGTCTCCATCTTCAGCATCAGGTTTTGTATCAGAAAATGATCCATTTTCTACAATATGATACCATGAAACAAAAAAGTTCGTTAACTACAGGGTGCTATAACATAATCATCTTAATACTTTACACATGTAATAACATGTACGGGGTGCCAAAGAAACTACTGCAGCGCTAGTCCACATAAGGGGCAACGTAGAACATATTCAATTCTCCTATGATTTTGCAAATTTTTTTCCAGATTTTCAAAAAAACGTATTAAAATCCTGCGGTGGTAACAGAGTGAACTATAATCCAAATTTTTAAAAAACATAAATTTTCAAACTTTAAAATTGTTTAATCCTTCCCATTTTCCTTTTCAAAATACATTTTGACACAATTTGGTTACAAATTGTATGGGCTTTCCAGGAAGCCATCACACAGGTCTCTACTTTGGAAAAGCAGGTATGACACGTAAGAACAGCGGGTAAGGTTGGATAACTTAACTATAAGGAGCAAAGATGCGGAAAGGAGAGTTTCTGGATTTTGTTATGGACGGTCTGTAGATAAAACTATTTCGAAACGCTGTGGTTGTAGTGAATTTCAAGGGAATATATTTAACTCTAATATTAGTTTTCTAAGTTAAAAATTTCGGTCTGGAACTGAAAATTTAAAGCAAGGTATATGAATTGCTTTAAAGAGTAAATACTTGTTTGTTTCAACCTTGCCTTACATGGGTGCAATTTTCCAAAAAACTGTGATCGACACTGTGATCACAATTCTTATCACAGAACTAATGCAACAATATTTGAAAGATTTGCCAGATTAAAGGGGAATTGAATATTTGTTTACCGTTGACCCTTATGCGGTCTAGTGGGAGAGGCAATCGTTTTATGGCGCCATGTGCACGTGTAATATATACAGTACAGTAAATAATTTGTTATGATTATCTTAAAATGCAACAAATGATAATAAAATACCTGCTGATCGCAGGGGCAACAGGAGATGTCTGGAGTGAGCAGCAGGGCTACCAAGTTCTGCAGTTGATATGAAACCAATAATCTCAATAGTTTCGGAGATTTCAATACGCTTCTCATCAAAACGAACCACATGAGGCTGGGGAGGCGGACAAAGTGTTATCTTGGATCTCAGTTGACCACACCGAAGAACCCCCTTGTATGGTGTAAAATCCTTTGCACACAGCCTTGAAACAGCTCCAACACATCCCTACAACATGGAATGTTTACAGCACCGTCTATCTCTAAAACTTCATTAGGTTCTTAATTTGCTGCAAGTTAAGTTTACCTTCGATGATAAATGACTCTCAGGAAAATAAACCACACCATCTCCACAAGTTGTTTCAATGAGTTGTTGCAGCATTTGACAGTTTTCTGAATAATTTTTATCGTCGGGATCACCTTCAAATGAAAACATTCCATTTCACAGTTTTCATCATATAATTTGAGGTACAAATTTAGATTGGAATCAAGAATGAAAAAACTCACTAATAGATAAGATATTTAATTTCGCAGGGAACGGAAATGGTTTGGCCTTGTCGATTGTTTCTTTCAAAGATCCCGACCCGAATCCCGGAGAGCCGTCAGTAACAAGAAGAATCTGCACTGGTGCAGTGTTCCCCCAGTGGTCTATTACCATTGTCGTTATTCCATTTAACGCAGCATCAAAATTCGTTTTGTCGAAGTCCGCAAGGGAATTTAAATGACTTCGTATTATATCCAAATCACGGGTGAATGGTGCCAGAACTTCATATAGAGTAGAAAAAGCTAGCTAAAAAGTATTAAAAACATTGAACTATTAGCTCATTTCATGAGCAGCTAAAAATAATCACATTAACTGATTCATTGACATTCATCTGGCGTTGCCCCTCATCAGAATCAAATCTTTATGGAAGAGTTCACACTTGCTGAATAATTAGAAGCTAGCAACTCACCATAGCCACCCATTCTAGCTTGCAGTGGACGGACACATGGTCAAGAAATTGATTGACAGCTTCTATGGCCAGCTTCTTCCGCGTGGGTATTTCATCTTCTGGTGTGTCAGGTGCATAGTTCGTAACAATGGGACGGCACATCGAAAGGGAAACGTCTAATGCAATGACAGTCGGCATTTTCAGAGCTGAACACTATCTTCGGAGTTCTGTGAAACAATATGAGAAAAGAATATCATCAACGTGCATACAAGCATACATTACATTCGTCACACTAACTTTAATCAATTTACGAATAAAAATAAACATAAGGAAAAGCTGATGATCGACTGTTACTTTTCCAAAGTAATTTAGTAATGTAGAGATAGTGCAGTGGACATATTCTAGTGATTATCTATAGGTATGGTATAATATAATTATTACAGTAACATTAAATAAATCTCATATACATACATATAACAATAATTTCTGATAAAGTCGGCAGTCTATGTAAGTCTATATCAATACTGTTAATACTCAAAACTGGACTTAATACTCAACTACTAATAATTACCTGATTTCAGATAAAAGCTATTCTTCCAATACTACAACATGCCACAATGCATAAAATATAATGAGCCTCCTCGAAATCCACTCAAAATTGTATCTCTCCCATTCACTCACACGAGTCTCATGATCTTTTATGTGCCTGTTTGTTGATAGAGCCTCGATGCATGCTTCCAGTGAATGCACTTAACGCGAGGCTACAATAATTGAAATTGTAAGCCTTTATACATAATTATTAACATCAATTTAAAAATGTGTAATCAGTACAAAAACGATTACCGATGACCCTTTCCAGGGGCATTACAGTGTACTCGTCCAGGAGCGCTTCCATAATAAGTGAGCCTTAATTACGAAATTGCATTTTCCTCACTCACATACATGCAACTGTATAAGTACGCGTATTTAACCGCATCTGAATATTTTTGTTCAGTATAGCCAAACGCGTTCTGTTAAAGTGACAAATTAATAACTATGATGTACTTTTTAAAATGCAGAATAAAAACTTTATGCTCATCCGGACATGCTTATCTAAATTTTATCATCGCATCTATAAAAGTGACAGTTTAAAATTTTTCCACTCTACTCCACGCAAAGTGATAAGGTAGATTTTCCTCATATACCTCTACTTGACATTAGTTAGTATGGCCTAGAACCAAACCTGGAGTGAAACTTCAAGACCGCTGATTACCCCAACAAATGAGAATTCCAGTCAAACCGCAAACAAGCTGGACATGACAGTTTCCACTGTTGGTGTTTATTTGTAAAAGGTTCTGTTCAGAATTTCAGAATACAGTTTGTGCGTAATACAGAAACTCATGTAGTGTTAGCCTACATATCTGATAAATACTAACTTAAATAAAACCAAAGAATTGGCTAGTTTCCACGTCGTGAAGTTATCCCCCCAAGTATGAGGTTACATAAAATAATTACTGTAGAACCTGTTATGTTTCTGCAGCAAACAGCAGACACATTGACATACGTCATATACCAAAATTTATTCATCGAAAAAGTAAGTTTTTCAAAAAATACTCAGCATGTATAAAATACTCATACAGTATGTACAAAAAATAGAACGCAATGCTAACTGAAACTCTTACATTTTGTCCCGCAGATATGTAAGATTGATCTCGGTTATGGTCAAGCTATTTGTGATATGTACGAGCAATCAACCAATATATCCGGGAGTGATTTTTTAAGACCACTAATGAACCAGATCCAAGTAAGTTGACTAACGAAAACTTCAAAATATATTGACAAGAGATAATCTGTGGACTCTCATTTTGGTTTTTAATTTTTTCAGACAAGGTCATCGGAATTTTCAATGTACAATTCCTTGGTTGAAAATTCCTTCCCAGTAATTCTTGTACTGTTCCTTGGAGTTTGGAGCGACCAGAAAAAGCGCAGGAAGCCTACGTTAATACTTTCCCTGGTTGGAAAGTTAGTTCGAACTCTGGGACTTTTACTCAACGCTTACTTCCCCTCTTGGCCCTCCTGGATTCTGTTAATTACAGCTGCACTTCCACATAGCTTAGGAGGGGCAAATGCAGTTTTCCAGATGTCTGCTTTTAGGTAAAAACTAAATGATATGCTTAATAATAAACACAACTACATTTCCTACTTACAATAAACTCGTAGGTAATATGTATACAACTACAATCTCTCCTTCCAGCTACATTTCCGACTCCACCAAGTCCAGCTCCAGAACTTGGCGTATTACTGTCGTGGAAATATTCTGGTACTTGGGAACCCCTGTTGGTTTGTCTCTCGGAGCTTACTTATTTCAGGTCGGAGGATATCTCTGTGTTTTCGGCGCCAGCTTTGCTTGTCATCTGATTGGTGTTTTGTACACCATATTCGTTCTACCTGAAGTGCCAAGCCAGGAACTGAAGAGCTTAAACTCCGGAAAGCATAACACTTATGGCACGGATATTTCCAGTCAAGAGGCTCGAATCTCATATGAAAGCAGTGGTTCCGTAGGGAGTTATTGTCATAATAATAACACGAATGAGAAGAAGCCACTTCTAGTAAACTTACAATGTGATATCAAAGAGAAATCTCATATTGAGGGCGACACAAATGCTAGTGAAAGCGAAACCGATGATGAAACCAGTACGGTGTATGAGCTCGTTATAGGATCTGTCAAATCTATTGTTAAAAGCAGACCAAAATACATGAGGGAGTGCCTATTGGCTATCTGTGCTATATGGCTCCTCTACTTTTCATCTAGTCATGGTTAGTAGCGATTTTTATCTATGTTTACAAATGTGATGAATCTACATAAATGTTTTATAATTTTCAAACTTTCGATCCCAAACTGTCTATATGTAATCTTCACACAATTTGTGTGACACAACAAGTGAAGATTACCTTCATTCAAAGAATCAAAGAAAGTACAATATTTTTTTAAAAATTACTGTAAATTCAAAAAACAATTAATATCATTCAACAGGTGAGTCCAGTATGAAATACTTATTCACAAGAAATAAGTTCAGCTGGAGGGAACAGCAATTTAGTCTGTGGACAATAGTTGAAGCTGCAGTGGGTGTAATAGGACTTACAGCCGTGATGCCGTTATGTAACAAAATTCTGAAATTGAGCGACCCTTTACTTGGAGTAATAGGAGCTTTTTCCAGAATATCGTCACGGCTGTGCTACGCCCTTGCCCCAACATCCGACTACCTATACGTTGGTAAGCTACTGTAGTAACTATATTTCACCTCCCTGCCAAATAAAATATTGTGAATGCTATGAATTAGTTTGCTTAATTAAGAACCTACGCTGCATATCCACGTTCCAGGGGGACACATTTAATGTAAATCTAAAATACAGGGACTGTTTTTGACGCCGGTGGTGTCATGACAACCTTAGCAGCTAGAACGCTGGCATCTAAGTGCGTCCCTCGAAACGAAAGGGGTAAGTATAATTGGCTACTCTTGAGAATTGAGTGCAGTTTTAAATTAAAAACTGCAATGTTTAATTAAACTTAAACGATTGAATTTATTTCAGGGAGAATATTTGCATTTTTGGGGTGCATTGAAGCATTAGTTCCATTCTTCGCTGTGCCCATGTACTCCTTCATCTATACGAGTACACTCAAGACCGTTCCTTCATCCATTTATTATACATCCACAGGAATCTACACCATAATATTTATTATTTTTGGGCATGTTTGAAGTTTTATTCCCTTTCAACATATAGTAGTTACATGGGGTGCCGTAAAAGCGCCTTATCTACCCTCCCCTAGCTCTAGCCCATTGAAGGGGCAGTGGTAAAAAATATTCGATTCTCGATTTCGTAGCAAATTTGCTTTCAGATTTTTCAAAATTTGTTGAATTCTTGTAGTTCAAAGAGTCTGGATACAGCGTCCAGGGATGTGGATCAAAGTCAGAATTTTTCCGGGAAAACTAAAAATTTGACAGTTTTGAATTTTTACTCAAGTTATTTTTTATTCGAAGCAATATTTGACACTGGATTGCAGGAAATTTCATTAACTTTTAAAAGAGCTATTAAACAGGTTCCTACGTGAGGAATTGTGGGTATGGGTTATGGGTCGAAAAAATAGAGAGCAAGTTTGTGGGAATTCATCTTTAGGAGCAAAGATGCGGACAAACGTTTATGATGTGGATATTTTTTTTATTGCCGGTCTGTTGTTTCTAAAAATATTTCAAAACGCTGAGTTTCCAGCAAATTTTATGGGGATTCATTTGAGCATAATATTATCTTCATAAGTCAAAAATTGCAGCCTTAGGCCTTCCAAATTTGAGGGAAAGTTTATGAATTGGTATAAAGAGATTAATTCGGCTTTGCCTCACATGTATGAGACCCCAATGTTTTACAAAATACGAAAAATCAGGGAAAATATTTGCTGCGAAACAGGGAATCGAATATTTTTTTCCACTGCCCCTTCTATGAGCTGGGGAAGACAATGAGAAAAAGGTTTTGCGGAATCCTGTGTGCTAGTCAACGTAGTTTAAGAAAAATGCTGAGAAATTCGAACAATATTTATAATTTTTTCCCTTTTTCTCCTTCCAGGTTGATTTTTATCGGCTTAAAAATGAAAATCATTGGATTTTCGGATTCGGAAACCAACTCCCCAAAATTACCTGATTACCCCACCGGGACTAGCACTACCAGCAGCGTGGAAAGCATACCACGTCAAATTTCTAGCGCTAATTCAGATCCAAACAAAATATAAAAACCCTTTTAAAATGGTAAGCAAGCGCAAAAGTCAGTCGTACTAGATGAATACTCTATACACAGTATTTTTATCTAATTATATAATACAAATACATTTATATTTATTATTTATATCAATAATGCTCACCAGGCTTCGAAAACCGAAAAATATGCTTTTCGTTTGCTAGTCATACGTTTTTGGGATTTTGTTTTTGCTTTCGGTTTTCGAAATTCAGTTTTTGGTTAAAACGGTTTCTGATTAAAATAAATTCCGTTAAACAGTTAATAACGGTATTCACAGCTTATCCAGCTTCAACGATATTCAGCTTTATTAGGATTTTCCTAATATTTTGTATCACATAATACGTAATTACTAAGAAAAATCATATCAAACAATTTTTCATTCTTATTCAAAATCCATTTGTTCGGAGGAACAAAACTGCGTTTAGAACGCGGAATACTTTCATAACTGGAAAAAGCTTCCAACAATAAACTTCTGGAACGTCCTCAGAAACGTTTCAAAATGCCTTCTACTGTACATCATCTGAAACACTGCACTCAATTTCAAGGCAATTTTCAGACTAGTATCACTAAACTTCTCTAACCGTTTAGAAACTGACATGATACCTTCATTGCCTGTGTTACAATTTGCTCTGGTGACAAAGTCACGCAATACCTTCGGTCTGAAATCCTGCCTGAAATCATTGGATTCTCATTCATGAGCTGCCTTTCACGAATGTGCATCCTTTCCACCACGAGCTTCGCAAACGGTGAAGTACATAGTAAGCTTCTGCAGCTCTATTTTGGAACTGGTTCAAAAACTGCACTGATTTTTGAAAGACTATGAACACTAAATGTAATGCTGCTGATGTCAGAATAAATGCTTTGGTGGATCTAACAATAAGCATGAATCCGAAATATGTTTCAACAGTGCTAATACAGAATAATAAGAGTTGTAATAAGTTTTTGGAAGCTAACAATTGAAGTTGGACTTCGTTTAAAAGGAAAAAAAGAACCAGGTTTATTCCATTGTACTGATTACTGATATCCAACAAACTGCGGCTATGTTTTCATATATAAATGTGCCGTCACACTGGTTCTAGTTGGCGACTAGGAGATTCTGTATCTGTACTGGTCAATTTTACAGTTGCTTGAAAACAGAAAATAACCAGTTTTAGTTATCAAAAACCGTTAGGTCAAATTTTCGGTTAATAACGTTTTTCAATAACGTTAATAACGTTATCTGATAACGTCTTCCATGTCTGATGCTCACCCATAAAATTCATAGTATCTACCTAAAATCTTAGAACACACATTTTGTGGTACATGTGTTGGCCTAACGCAACGACACTTTACATATGTAATATAACTTGAAAATAAAGCCCAGTTTAAATCTGCAAAAATCGATGGTATCACTCACATCTTGCAACTTGTGATATGAAGTGCTTCTCCCTAAATTATAAAATAGCAACAACAAAAATGAAAGAAACCGGACACGTTTTTAAAACTCTATGTCTCAAAAATATACTTCAAGGAGAGATCAACCGAATCCGTCAGAATCCTACATCCCAAATCTTGCTTCCTCTGAAACAATTTTACCGTTAACAGAAATTTAAAATCCTTTTCACAAGCAAGGAACAAGGTTTATATAAGTAATAATTATAGCAATGACAGATTTTTCTTTTCCAATTTTGTAAAAACCCAATCAGAAGTAATCAACCTCGCAGGGCATTTCGCTCTGTACCAATATAGTTAGCAGTAGTTGGAATTTTAATTATTATAATCGGGCACTCATTCCTGTGACTCGTTACCACTGACCTCTGACCTGGGCTGAAAATAAACCACCCAATAGTAAACTATAGTAGGGAATCTTTCCCGAACAATTATTTGGTTCCCATTTGCCATAACCTAATCCGTGACAGTAATTTCCACGTGTGTCCACTGCAATTCAGACTTGAACAACCTTTGAATAAATTACAAAATCCAAACAAATGCTTACCTTAAACTTTCCTCCGAAAATCCTTTCGATGAACACTTATGTAGATACAACAGATTTGTATCAAGAATAATTATTCAATCACACTAATCAATTAGTATTACAAAAACTCGAACCGCACAATTTGTCGATGAACATTTCCAAGGTAATGGAACAGTTGGTCCTTAACACACTCGGCACAGTTCCCTCAACTAAATTCAGAAGTGTGTCTTACTGGAAGTATACGTAATTTAATGTGCTTCATTATTTTGGGTTACACTGAATCAAAACCTTTTTCAAAAATCAAAACACGACATGATGAGCCGTCGTGACTCCTTGATTGACATCTGACTAAACTCCATAATCAATTACCTCTATTTTACGGATCCGTAGAAATAAAGATCTTCAGAACAAGTTAGAGATTTTTAACAATTTATATAAACATCATTTACGGATAATAATAAGATATATCTATGAACTTTGAACTCACAAGCTATCAAAACGTGTGTGTGGTCGCTTTTGTTGCAACAATTCCAGCATTCTATAACTCCAGCACGAATTGATTCGATTTGAGTCGCGCGCTGTGAAAGTGAATACACCGGAATTTGAATTTCCCTCCTTTCAAGGTTTTCGAAGAATTCTTCTTCATATAAGTTTTGTCACTGGAAATTGAAAGATGGACCAGTTTGTGTTTCTTTCCAAATTGTAAGGAATTATTTGTACCAACAATTTTGTCAAAATACTGGCTCGCGAATCCTTTTATCAAAAAGCGCCATCTATGCAGTACGCTCTATTTTGATAATTTACAAAATTGTTTTGAGAGAAGTTCGCAAACACAAACACATAATCATATTCTTCGTAAGATTTATCTATGAATGTAGTCTGAATTACAAATTTGTGCAAGTTAGGACAATTCGGGATTATCACAAAGTAACTTTCATGGTCCGGATTTGTTTTGAGAAATCCCGTCCATGGAAATATTTTATACTGGGAACTATGTGAAGGGGGACAGGGTGTTTCATATCTTTTTAATAAGTCCCCTTGACCCCATACAAGGAAGTCGTACAGATATCATTCGATGCTCCCAAATTGTAGGGAATTATTTTCCAGATTTTATAAAATTTGTTTTATTGACCTCGGTTGATTTTTTCAGTCACGGGAGGCATGCACATGAACCAAAGTTGGGGTTTTTTAATGGATTTTGACTTCAGCAATAATAATCATTATTGATTTCAATAATTTTTTTAGTAAATTTTGTAGAAACTTTTATGGGTTTCCAGTCCAGGGGTGCTAACACAAGGGTCTCTAGGATGAGATCTAATGTGTGACCCGTAAGAATGGAGAGCAAGGTTGGAGAATTTTAGTGGCCGGAGCAAAGGTGACAAAGATTTGGGGGAAAAGAAATTCTGGTCTTGAAGCCTGATCTTGGACGATCTGACGTTCATAAAAATATTTCAGAATGCTACAATTGTAGCAAATTTGACGGGGAATAATTTGAGTTCAATATCATCGTCAGTAACTTGACTGCTGAAGCCTTATGGGATGACAGATTAATGCTTGTATTTTTGATAAAGCCGCATAAGTACTCGCTTTAAATTAGGGACACCTACATTTTCTTACCCGTCCCTCATTATTTGAGCTAGGGGGAGAAAAATGATTTGTTTCATCATGCACTTTAATTAATTCAGCTTAATAAAAGTGTTAACATATTTCGCATTACGTTGCCCCATTGCAGAGTGCACTACAGGGATCAATAAGTATTTTTTTCCGTAATGAGACAGCTAAATTTTTGTTAGATACAGCCTGAACTGTCTAAAAGAGATCCCTCTAAAAGTGTTACCTTTGAAAAACAAATTGTACAATTTTATGAATAAAATTAGGTGCCTACTATAGAAAAACATTTATACTCCTCTGACTATACGGGACCTCCTCCCTGATACAAGACTAGAGTCATGTTCAAGGCTATTCTGTAAAGTGAGTCATGAGCTAAAATACATGGACCCAATGTCATTTATCCCAATATTAGTATTTTCCCAGGTAATAGCATGTCTCTATAAAGGAGTCAAACTTTACAATCTTTACGGATACTTTTTTTTTAAATCGTCGCTTCGTTACAATTTATGGAACCCCTACTGAGTGGGTTACCGAGTTGTAAAAAACCCGGGTAACTCCCAAACGGTTTGACCAATTGAGCTCACCTGCGAACTCATCCAAGCTTTATGTCCGGAGACTATGTGTACGAAGTTTCAGAAAAATCCAATTATGGGCTGTTGAGTAATAGTCAGACATACAGACATACATCCAGAACAATCCCATAAGGAATATAAATCAGAACATCTGTCACCCGTGACATTTGTTTCATCCAGATGCTCCCCATTCCAAAAATTTAATAAATACTTGCAGTCTTCAAGCTCCTATGTGATATTCGCTTCTGTCCTTTTATAAAATTAAAATAATAATTGATATATTATTAATTTAAGTATGAATTCCAAACGTCAATGTTTGTTTCATTGTCCCAACCTTTTTCCAGCAACTCCGTTCCAGGAGGGTAGTCCAAAAGCCAAAAGGACGTAGTACTGATTAACGCAATAAATAATGAATAAAAGTTAAGGTGTCTCACTTCGCCCCTAAGAAGGGACGGCGCAGTACAGATAGCCCTAAACAGGAAGCTCTCTATAGCCTGCTCTGGTATAAGCGGTAAAAAGGTGCTGAATTTAAAAGTACAGTTATATTTTTTGCAGTGGTTGTTATTATTGTTCCTTACATACGTGGTCTTGTCTTGTACTTAACTGTGGGATGTACTTAACTCATTAATATCTCCTTACATGCTTCATCCTTCACTGATGAATCATTAGCTTAGTTAATAGTAGTCGAGTATATAAACGGCAGATAAATTAAAAATTCCCAATGTTTTGCTTCTGAGTGAGTATACTTTAATGATCGCCGAAGGTAATAATTACACACGTTCTTACAAAAGTGTAATTTACAAGTTACTAGAATAAATTGTTTATAGACTCGTTCTAGGAAATGTCAAATTACAAGCATCCTTTCGTTTAACTGTTTTTGTAAACCAGATTTAAATCTGTTATTGGTTTCGTACTTATTATTTTGCATTATTTGTTTTTCACAAAAATATTTGAATGAATTACAGGTACTCACCACCGAGTTTTGTTGGACGTACGTTTATGACCCGATAGCTTTCACTGATGGACAATTGCAATAAAAAGGGGTGTTGAGAATTTTTGAACCGTGCCCTGTGACGGACAGAGCCCCACCCGCCTTTCCGAAAGTGCTGGATATAATTACTTATTGTAAGTGAATTATTATAGAATCTCAACTAAGATTTGAAAGATGATTGAGCTTGATGATGTGGGTGTGTGTGTGTAGTTGGTGGAGAAATGTGTATGAATAATTTGGCTAAAAAATTATGCCCGTGTCATTATTTGTAATAAGTTATGAGTTCGATTGTTCGGAGTGGTCTGTGCATGAGTTGATATTGTTGTAGTGAAAGTAGGGAGGGGAATGGAAGATATACGGTGGTTGGAAATAATTAATTGTGAATTGCTCGATATGTTTTTTTTCAGATAATCACAGAAGATGTATTGGGAGTGGGCCACACTTTCAGGCGTCAATGACTCCTTGTATGATAGGGGTTCCGTGTTGGAAAGGTTACCGCCTGAATCTGCTAAGGACGTGGTGGTTCCGGTAGTACGAAATATAGTAACGACCTTGGGCATATCACAGCCGCCGCTGCCGAGTCCATTCACAACCGATAAGGAGATTGAATGGAATTTACAAGTAATATTCTATATATAAAAGTATTTAAAGATGTAAAATTATCCAACATGTGAAAGACAAAAAAATTGGCAGAAGTTTGGGTTAGGTTTGTATTAATATTTTGAACTTTTTTGGCTCTTAACTAGGTTATTTGTTTCGGCTTGAGTCTTCCTTTGTCTGATCATGAAATAATTAAAGACTGCGTTAGCATTTACTGCGAATGGCTTTCCTGCCTTGCCCCAATTCCAAAAATATGTGTTCCGAAGCCTGTTACGGATCGTCCAAACTTTTTTGCTCGTAAAATGATAAATCATCTGTATCATTTATTTGCACCCAGGAAGGGGGAATGTAAGTTTTAAATTTGGCAATTTCTTTTTATAACTTGATTGATATAAAATTTTTTATTAACGGGTTTTCAATATGCACTTTGACCTTTGGCATTTGCAAGTCTGGCCATTTTTGTATCAAGAAAATTTAGGTAACATTGTACTTTTGCTTGGTGTCGTATTCACGTTGTTGTCGTAGCTCGCTGTACTGATTTTCTGAACTTGATGTGGAGGTGATAGGTTTGGTTGCATGATTGTGAACACTTCAATGTGATTTTTTTTTTAAATATTACCAGTCTTGTCATAATCTGAACTCATATGTGTATAGTGCAAGATACGATCAATCGCCAGGCAGTACTTTGTCATCGGGTGCTGCGAACGCTCCAGAGTGTCATCAAAACCTCCGAAATACTAGATGCGGAGACTTGGGAATGCATTTTGTTATTTCTTATTTCTATCAATGATGCTCTGTTGTCACCTCCATCCATAAAAGAGGATATTGGTGATCAGTTGTGCGACCGCGTTTTGAGCGTTCTTTTTGAAGTTTGGTTATTAGCGTGTGCAAAATCATTCCCATCTCCACCACTGTGGAAAACCCTTCGGGATGCTTGTCGTTCCTGGCGACACCGTTCAAATCTATTTGATCATTGGAGTCGTATCAATCTTCTCCTTACGGGTCAAGTTCTACACATCATGTATGGGAAAGATTATATCAAACTGGGTAAGTCAGTGGTTGTACTGTGCATGCAGGATATACATTTATAAAATACACAATGGTTTTAATTATTTATAACTTGCTAGATGATGACAACAATTTTATACCACGAGACATTTCGAATGATTGCGTTGTCCAAACTTGGTTCCGATTTCTTCACTGTGTGGGAAATCCTGTCGAGCTAACCCAGCCTACAATCATAAGCCAGACTCAAAATTTCCTTCAAGTAAAAAATTAATCTCGTATATATTGTTCAAATACTCGTAATAAATATAACCTTCTAAAAGGAATCTATTTATCTTCATGTTTCAGTACGCCATAGCTAGTGAAGCTGTTGTGGATCCCTGCCAACATCCATGTCTTTCCGTTCTTCCTGGAATTTTTCTACAAGCTATGAAAGGAATTTCAACTCTGGTTGATGCTTTTCTTGGTAATTAAACAGTTACAGAGTATTTGTTTCTTTCTATAAAACAGTTATAACACAAAATTTGGTGTCACCTAACGTCTGTCAGGGAAAGGAATAATAATTCTCGTACTTTTAGTTCTCGTGAACATTGAATCGTTGAACTAGATAATTAAGGATTTTTATCTCTGTATTGTAAAAACAACAAACCCGTTGGCAAAAAAAATATCCAGCAAGGAACTGAATAATTGGTTTATGTAGGAGTTCCTCCTGCCCGAGTGAAAAGTTTGGACTTGAATGCTTCCTCAGACTCGCAAGAGTCACAGGGTCAAGCAAACAATCCGAGTCCGATACCACCTATGAGGCGACTCGCTAAAAGCTTTAGTGTTGCTCCTTCTTCAAATGCCAATAAGGGTATTTCTCTATCTCTATCACACGCTTCTGTCCTTCTATCATTTCTTGTTTGTGGTTGTATGTAACTGTGCACGATCGGTTGTGGAATTGTATGTATTTATTCGCTAAAATAGTACATTAGTTCTTTCAGTTTTCTATTTTCTTTATAAGATTTTCTCATGTAGTTTTGCTATTGGCATTAAAATGCATCTGTGCATGAATTGTGCTGTTGATTTATGCTTATGTACAAAACTAGCTTGCCGTAGCCAAGCTCATTAAGTTTAGAGGATTTTTAGACTGAATTGGTGCTAGGCAGAAGTACTTATAAGTGACTAAAATATCGGCTGCCTTTATTAATTTTAATAACAGCATTTAAAACTTTTGAGACTTTTATTTAAAACACAATAATTATACAGCTGGTTAATTAAAAATGTGACGTTCTTTAATAATTATTATTTCAAAGTGTCAGTCTTACTAGTGACACCTTTGAAAATATAACAACTAACTAAGCAAGATTTTGTTTGCTGAATGTGACTGACATGTTCGTTATTTAATCTTGGAAGGTCTCGTTTACAGATTCTTTAATAATAAATCAGTTTAATTGACATAGTTTCTGTTTATATGTAATCATATGCAGGTCTTCCACGAACTTCGCTTTTAGGCCTTACAAGTCGATCGAAGGATACTTCTTCGATTCCGTCGTCATCGCAGTCTTCAAGTCTTCAAAGTTCAGGGTCTGTGTCTTTATCAGCAGTAGATATTGCATCAATCCGACCTCTACCTTCGCCGTTGAGACCAAGAGTCAACAGTATTTTACATTTATTCGGTCCATGGCTTTTTGAAGCTGCTCTTATTTCTTGTGATATGACAAAACTTGGTAAGACTAGTTTGTAACAATGTGTGTTTGTTAATATTAATTTTTCCATCGTTTAACTACTACTTTATTATTTGCATTTTTATAATGAAATATTATTCACGGGATTGTTAGATGGAGAGGTGAGACGAACATCACGGGGATCAGCAGTACCTGCTGCTTTACCAGAGTCAATTGATATACCACTCGCAATAACTATTGATAAGTATTATCTTGGCCGAGCGGAAGCTTTGGGTACTTTATGTCGAATTTTTTGCTCGAAAAAAACTGGTGAAGAAATTCTTCCAGCATATCTGGCTCGATTTTACATCGCTATTCGAAAAGGGCTCCGAGTAATTTTTAACCTTTACAATGTATTTTTGTACCCTTAAATGCTATTATTAATTTATGTTTATGTAATATTTTTGAAGGATACTCGAAATGACGTTTTGGGATCTATTCTATCGAATTCGCCGAACCTATTTCGGGTGGATTTGGATGGAGTTAATATTTTAGTCCCTGCAATCGTTTCCGCTTTAGAAATGGTTTTACCAGTTAAAGATGCCATCCGGCATGACTTAAGACGACCTGCAATACAGCTTCTCCTATCGTTGCTGCCACTTCCTTTGCATTTTCTTGTAAAAATTATTATTTGCATATTTATTTTGTTGAAACCTATAAATTGATTTGATCATGATGCACTTTTTGCTGTGAATTTTAACAGAATGTACCTATCAAAGAAATAGGAGATAAAGGCACTCCAAGCAGCACTTTTTTGCAGCTGAAACCAAGACTGGCGAATTTACTAATAAATACGCTTCAAGTTGAAACTGATTCTATGAATATACAAATGCTGCTTGGTAACGTCAAGAAGTTGTTAACTTCTAACCTACTAACTTCCGAAAGAATTATTATAAAAATGTGTAGCTTTATGCCCAATTCATTTCTTGGTGTTTGTGTACGTGTGTACAGGAGGATTGATGCTCTTTGTAACTGACACTGCAGCATTTGAAGAATTAGAAAAATCCTGTTTGGGCACTGAATCTCCTACAAATTTGCTATCTTCCGGTAACGTACACATGTTTTACCTCTGTAAATAATAATCACCTTACCTTGAAGCTTATATAATTATTTTAGTTGTGCTATTGTTTTGTTTTGCCATGAAATATTGCTTCTAAAAATATTGGACGTGACGCTACTGGATATAGAAAATACAAGCATAAGAAGTCTCAGTGAATACAGCAACAGCTTCGATGATCATGCTTTGGGTTTTTACGATCCTATGGACAGTTCATTTGGTATTATTTTGCTTCCATTTTTATTGTAGTGACATAAGTTTCATGTAAAATTATTACATTTTCGAAAGACCCCAAATTCCAATTTTTTGTAGTTCATTTTTGCTAGTTCTAACTTGTTTGCTCAAAATCCCATAAAGTGTAGCTTCTGCTATTGCGTTAGAGTAAATAGTTACCTATGAGTAGTTTTGACGTCATAATGTATGTTAACTGTACATTCTAATTATTTAAGACTCTGCTCATGCTCTTTTTGTGCGAACAACGTACTTAACCTGTCATCGGTTAATTTCTACGTGGAAGACTGATCTCACCGTTTCTCTGGCTGCTTTGGAACTTTTAAATGGATTGGCGAAGACGAGAGTTCAGGAGCAAGGTATGTGTCCATTACAATTTAAATGTACGTCCATCTATCTAAATGATTGAATAAAACGCATGCTTATTCTTATTATTCTGAAAATAGATCCGTTGGAGTGCCGCAGAGCAGTCAAATGGATTTGTGATTTCATTATTCATCAGTGTTCTAGACCGCCACCAGCACATTCGAAGGATTTGCATTCAAGTATTGTAGCTGCCTTTCAGTGCGTGACAACTTGGCTTACCAGTCATCCGTTTCTCCTGGAAGACAAGGAATCCTTGAGCACGGTTCTTGAAGTTGTTGAGTATGGTATTTCAGGAACCAAATCTGTGGTAGAATACCATTTTTTAAATGTTTTTTTTTGTATACGACTTCTGTCTCCGGCCTTGCCTTGTTAAAATTGTGCTATTGATCTCTAGGGTAAACCTGGCGAACCTATCAAATATAAAGATGAAAAGAATCAAAATCCAGTATCCTTGCGTGTACGTGACGCTGCAGAAGCTTTATTAGCAGTTATTTTTGAACAAGTAATGTATTCATAAAATTTAGCCCATAATTTTCAATTACTAAGCTGTTTTCCTGTTGTCGCTTGTATTCAATTGTCATTGCATAAATATAATTGTTTACAGGTTGGTGGTCAATGTATAAACGATTCTGTCAAACCACCAGCTTTGGTTGATGAGTTCACTCTTTTGGCCCAAGTATGTAGCCCTGGAAGTTTAACAAAGCAAGAAGTTATTAATCATTTCAGATATTACGTGATTGATCACAGTATTCTTATCGCTATGTTGGAGGAGCCTCTGGTTAATGATCAAGGTTACTGTTAAGAAATTTTGATGCCAGTTGTTGAACAGTTTGGTTTATAATAATGAAATCAACAGACTGACGGTCTACAACTGTGTGGAAAAATTACAGATCCGCAACCAACTGTAACCGCTGTTTTGAGGGGACCAACTGGAAAGCATTCTTGGAGTCTCCAACTTCGATACATGGCTAGGAATAAAGGAAAATCATTTGGATCATCTCCTGGCAACAATCCAGGACGCCCTTTGCCTATGAATGATGTTGGTATTCGTCATGAAATTCAGCAGCGTTATTTTCCTGAAAATGCAGACCGAATAAGCACATGCAAAGCGTAAGATATATGCACTATATCGCTAAGACGTTCATTAGCGAGTACAGGGTTTCACTGATGCTAGTTTTACTTGTTTTTATAGTGACAAAGCAATTCCGCCTTTAGAGTTATCCTCCTCAGATGGGGACTCTTTAGAACAAAGTCGCCTTTCCATTATTCTTGAAAATCAAATTCGGTTGGAAAAACGTGTGGCCACCATGATCAAAGAAGAATTAGATGAAAGTTATCAAAATCTCAGAAGTGAGTGCGTTCCACCTCCACCTTCACAAGAGTTTCAAACTGCTCGATTGCTGCTGTCGCATCTTGGTTTTATCTCCGTTCAGGTTTTGAACTAATTGTTACTGAATATTTTAGTATTAAATAACACTAACGTTGTAAGTGATGCACGCATATTTTTTTCAGAATCAAACGGATTTCACTTTCCCAAAACTAGTTGCGATTGATTCTAAACATATTGATTTTGCAACTGAGCTAGATGGTTTAGATGCCACCAGCTGCCGTACATGCGACACTGTTCATGTTTTCTATGTTCGTGCGGGGCAGAGGAAAGCTCAAGATATTTTAAATAATGTGGTAAACAATTTAGTTTAACAGAGTAAAGCTAAATCTTTCGTTGTGTTGTTAGTATATATTTTTATTTTAAACTGCAGTTATCAAAAAATAACGTTCATCCCCACTTCATGGAATTCTTACTGACACTCGGATGGCCAGTTACTGTGTCAAAGCATTCAGCTTGGACAGGAAATATACATTCTAGCTGGAAAAGGTTGAACCTACAGTTGCTAACAAATGAAGATGAAATAAAGCCTTTAATGAATGAAAATCATGGCGGAAGTGCATACAACGGTGAGAAGCAAGTACTGTATTGGGCTGACACAACCTCCGAAATAGCTTTCGTCGTTCCTACTTCCACCTCTGGTCCCTCCGTCTGGAACGTTAACGATACCGCAGGTGCTTTAGGAAGTCAAAATAATGACGAGAAGAGTCCACCAAGGGCGCGTCTTACCTCATCAGACACTGACAAGCACTCTGGGGCCCCAGAAGAAAATCTCAGATCACGAAAATCATTAGCGGGAAAGAACTGTGATATCAAGATCTTTGTAGTGTGGCTAGAAAGCTTTGAAGATTCTTTTCATTTTCCATCGGGTATTTTGTGCAAAAATTTTTTAATACTGGTCTATTAATGCCAGTTGGAATAATTAAAATAAGTTTACTTTTTTAGCGGAACTAATGGCGTATTCTATAACTGGTATGGAGGGAAATCCAATCCCGTCAGAACCAACTTTAATCATATTTATTCAGGCTATGCGAAATGGATTATTTAGAATCCATATGGAAGGGCAATCATTGAGGTAATTATTAGAAAATAGAATCGTGTATATAGTTTAATTTTTTTGTGGAAGTTATTACCATTTAAAAGTATTAAGTTATGATTGACATTGTTTTTGCAGAATGGGGTTTGCGACTCCGTTAATAGACGGAATGGTCTTGAGTCGTCGTGTATTAGGTAGTCTTGTCCGGCAAACAGCTCTAAATATGGCCAAAAGGAAACGACTTGAAAGTGAAAAGTATGCTAATTAATTCTTAAGCATAAAGTAGTAAATGGGAAGCGGAAAGTGTCCCTGTTTTCATTTCGCACAGATTTTGTAGTCTTATGTTTATGTGTATTTTCAGTTTTCAGCCACCACACGTGCGGCGCAAATTGAAGATTCAGGAAATCCTACAGAAATTTCCATGTAAACAATCTGAACCTGATTTTTATACGGACTTTTTCAAAAGCCTGACACCTGTAGTTTCCGTGTAGACGGTCATTGCTATTCTTCTCGAGAATTATTGTAGTTAAACGCAACATTCCAATTATTCGTGACGCTATATTATGCGCTGAAGACGAAGACTTCAAAGATTATTTTTGCTGCGTTATTCAGCAGACAGGAGTAATTCTCAAGACTTCAAACGCTCACGCTATCTTCCATTGGCAGTGATATACTTATTTTCCCTGAGGTACTTGGTACGTCAGGTTTTTGCTGCGTGACATTCGTTACGACCGAAGAAGAAACCTATACGTAGATTACTTTGGTATAACACTACATAATGGTACTTTTCCCTACCTCACACCTATGGTACTTAGACTTTCGTTTCAATCAGCTACATGCTTTGAGAATTTGCTAGAAGTTACAATTACAAGTTTTTAGCATCTGTATCTCCGGCAGTTTGCCGTTACCACTACCAATTTTTTAAATTTTTCAGCGTATATTATTAGCTATGGTTTAATTTATTGCATTAATCGTAAAACTTAGGTCTCGAAGTTATATACTAGCACATCTATTCGGGGACACTCGAGAAATAATGGTGGTAGATCAAATTTTGAAGAAGCATACGCAAAATAAAATATATGTGAGCGTGCAATATTTTGAATCATTTTGGTCCTGTGGTATCGAAACCGGTTAATTAAGTTGTAGTTTTTATGTTTGGTGCTTACCTTATATGCATAATTATGTTAACGCTAATCTAGAATTTACTATGAAAAATAATTTAGATGTTATCTCTACAATTAATGCAGTTTTTGAGTTATGCTAATTAAATATTTTCATGGAAATGTTTTGCACAATGTGGAGTACGATTTTATTTGGTTTTTAGCGTTCTATTGAGTCCTTCGCAGCTCGTACTTGTGCCGTAGTTTCAGTAGTATGCTGGGTCGGTACAACTATTTGGAACGTGTACATATTACCGATTATATCATGCGTGGGTTGTTCGGGAAGTGTTTTTGTTGCCTGTACATATATGTCGCCTCCAAATCCATACGCTATTTTTTAGACAGTCATTAATTAAACATTGTATGTACTAGCAGCATCATTTTTAGCTGGCGCTTAGGGCTATGTAATCATTTAATGCCCGTTTTTCATTAGCCTAAACTACTCAGCACACTTTTCCAATTATAATTACACGTTAAATTTTTTTTCTGTCAGTATTACTGTAAATACTGTACTAGTTACTATATTACTGTACAATTTGACAGCGAATTTACGTACTTCGCTTAATGTAGGATTTAACCAGGTTCAGTTATAGGTTCATCGTCTTGGTTGTCGTAAGTATCCAGTATCCAGAACCAGAATACATAAAGGATTATTAATTCGATGACAAAAGCCACTATATTTATTGGAATTATCGGGAACATTTTTAAGTGCTGTCATTAACCATTGCGCAATTATTCATAATAAATGGAACGTAATGCCTGCACGAGCTTAAGTAAGTATTACAACCTGGCTAAGAATAAGACGTAATGATATTGAACAGACAGATGAATTTGTATTCAATATCTTTTATGCCTTCCCACGAATAGTTCATCAAATAAGACCAAGTGTTGCGCCTTGTTTCTGGAATTCCCCTTAAACTTACTGTTACGTGAAACTCAAAAATGATTTCGGAAGCGACAGTAAAATCCTTTGAACTACTCTTCAAAATTTGCTCGCTTCTGAAAATTGGCGTCTACAAATGGAAACTGCCAGATGGCGACATGGAAATAGCAGGTTCGGGTCATTTGATTTTGGGCTTCGTAAATTATGCCGTCCTCTGTGGAACGTGTCTGAACTTAGTGTATTACCAAGTTGGGTACTATCTACAATATATTGAGCCCGTTTCTGCTGATAACGAAATATTAATGTATTGCGTAGCCTTTGGTACACGTATGTGGCTGCTATTTCAATTAATAACCTCTTGAATATCCAACAGATAATGCAATGCTTTCGCCGGCTTCTAGTTGTGCACAGAGATTATTGTGGTAAGTTTGTCCTAATAGGGTTTAGTTTAGCATTGACAAGATTAATTACGCCATTAACAGTTATTTTTCTATAGATAGATATTGTTTGGAAGTAACTGCCAAAGACACATTTGCAAAACTGATAAGAATATTCGTGCGTGTCGCTATTCCTCAGTCTGCCGTGTTTGTGGTTCCGTTCTTCCTGGAACCTATGAGTCGTAATTTTTTATATCGCTTTATATTTTCTGGAGGGAAATATTCCTGGAGCTTCTGGTTCTACAATTTAATAGAGTTTTACATCACCTTGTCAAGCTGGTTTCCACCATTCCTTCAGAGTTTCATTGTAGCATTTCATGCTTTAAGCTGCACCTACTGGCTTGAGCAAATGCGGTTATTTTTATAAAAATGATTCGCAGTGTACAGCAATACATACAATTGTTCATATTATGTTTTCTGTATTGCTATTACTTATATTATATAATCTACAAAGGTACGGAAAAAACCAATTGATAATGAATGACCGGAAAACTGTTTCAAAAATGTATCAAACCTGGCAACTCTTAATGGCTGAAATGAACTCCTGCTTCTCACCGTTATTCTGGCCAACCTTTATTACTGGAAATATCTTTCTCCATACTTACTGTACATTTGCTGCGCTAAAATTGCATGAGACACTTCAATTGGAGATGTACTTCACATTGACCTCTTATGCTCTGGGCTGGGCTTTCGTTGAGTTAGTTATGTACAGACTCCTTGGAAACATACATGGTAAATCGCAGGACTTTATTAAATCATGGACTGGTACTGTAAGTTTTAGAAATCGAAAATTGCTAGAGTCCTTCAGACCTTTAGGAATTCGTGTTGGGAGCATGTATGTCATCCGTGAAAGCACTGCTTTGACTATCATATTAATCGTCTCTAACCTTGTTGTTCAAGCGGTTCTACTTCATAGATAAGAAATTGGTTGACATTCAATAATAATTATTTATGTAAAACAAACAAGCGCTTTATGAACCCGGCACCCCTCTTATTTTTAAAACATATTATTATTTGCCCAAGATTGAAGTCTTGTAGCTCGTAAGATTTGTAGCTCGTCGGGCTAAAATGTTTATTAAGACAGCATTCAGGAAACCCATAAAATTTCCTACAAAACGAGCGTTACAAGATATTCGTGCAAAAATGTTGTGTTGAAATAAACAAATCCTGAATTCCAAAATCATTAAAAATTCCTACTTTACTTCCGACTTTATGACCCCTGTAACCGCAAAAACTGACTGAGCAAAAATTTTAGAACTAGACTGCAACTATTCGAAATTTGTTAATAAAAACATCTTTATTCCAAATACGGCGTAATTTTGAAAACAAACTTAAAATTCCTGGAGTAAACATCATAAGAATGGATATTTGACAGCACAGACAAAATATGAAATTACTGAATCCATTCTTAGCTAAAATATTCTGAAATCAGGTCACATTTGTCATTTTATGTAAATGGCTATGAATGGACGTAAAAGCATTCCAGGAGGAAGATATTATTAACTTATGTACACATAACGATCTGCTTCTTCCTCATCTCGTTTCAAGTACTCTTTTTCAATCAAACAGTCAATCGTACGCTGTAAATATAGATAAACAAAAGGCATATGTGTGGAATCATTAATTTCAAGCAAAATATATGATGATTTAGTAATTTGTTACTTGTTCGTCAATGCAAGTTGCAGTTAAATACCTTTATTCTAGTGACATTAGGCTTGAATCGATTGCTCACGGCTGCAATCGTTTCAGCAATCAAATCAGAATGGCGCATGGTCTGGTTAGCTTTCATTAACCGTACCATAACTGCTTGAAGAACAAAGTTCCGCTGATTTTGCACTTCGTCGTTTACAGCTTCTTCAGAGCCTGTTTTTAGCTCGCTTTTGATTGGCACATTAATATCATGCTTGTGTTTACTGCTCTTGTAGTTTTGAAACAGTTCGTACGCACCGGTACTATTTTTGGTAAGTAACTTTGTTCGCTCCAGGATAGGCAGAACCTTGACAGATGGAGACAAGATTAATGAACATATGTACTTAGGCAAAACAGATATGCTTTCTCTAACCAGAAAAAATCAGTCCAAGAGAGAGCTAATCAGTTCAATGAAGAACCACCTCTACGAAGTGAAGTGTTAAGAAAAATTACCTGAGTTAAAATATTTGTTTCAATGAGAGTACTCTCTTTAATCTCTTCCACTGTCCAGGCTGTACGCTCATTGAAGAGCAATAGTATTGTCATTTGGTAAACCGAGACTGTGAACGTGTATTTCTTGTTCATGAGCGGTCCAGCATTATAAATGATTTCTCCAAAGGACTTGTTGTGATACCAGGCCAAAGTTCGTCCCTCATACTGCTTTCCATAGTATTCAATAAAGCTGTTCATTGCTGGTGCTATCTGTAAAGCAAGTAACACCAAATAGCTTCCTGGGATTCATTTATGAGGCTGCTCTCAAGTGTAAGTATTAAAATTAAAAGGAAACAAACCTCTTGAGGAATATTTATTGGAGGGCATTCCGGCAGTTTACAGCTCCCATTCTTAAATACTGCTATGTGGAAATCAAACGGCAATGGATGATCATCTTCTTGCATTGATGATTTGAAATTTCGGGAAAGTTCATCGGAAATGCGAGCGTCCTTAAAAGGAAAAAGGATTAAAGGAATAGTACAGAGAAATAAATCCTAAATCTTTCGAATTGATAAAACGCCAGCTAATGACGTTACTTATACTGCAAAATATATTGAAAATAAAAATCATTTTAATGTGTACATATCGTAGATGCAGACAAGAAAATATGTAGGTAATTCATGCAAGTATAACCCATTTTGCCTTTAGTACAACATCGTATTTCATAAATAATTTTTATGTTAATTGACAATACATCTGAAACATTTTAACCCTTCCCTGACAGTATGCATGTACCTGTGTTAACTGATGTGACTTCATGGAGTAGTCTTGACCAAAATTAGTCTTCATCTGGGCAATAACATTGCCTTCATTATCATCACTTGACGACGTCTTATTGATTAGGCGGCTAAGCAGATTCCAGTTGTAGTACTTTTCAAAGGAGTCTTTGCTTTCCGTGTACTTGAGAACCAGGAACTGGGTCCAAATAATATGTATTATTATCACTGGTTCAAAATGTCATGCTAAATGTTAACTAGAATTTTATACGCTTTTCAAATCCGTCCCAAATGTCGTAATTATTAAGCAAACAGAACTATAAAATCAATCCACGTTACTAATTTATTAATGGCTTCTGAAGTTTGCTCTTGAGGTATCAATGAATGGGTCACTAGAACTGCATGTGAGTACCTTCCCAGGAGCTCAGGTGTTTTGTTGAAGTTGAATTGATCATTTCCACTTCTATAACAAGAAAAATGTAATAAATGGTGTTTTTATAATCCTAAACAATAAAAATTATCCAAACAGCACCCTTTTATAAGTAATTAAAACGCTGGATTGAATATTGATTGGGAGATTTAAAATGTAGGATTAAGTACTTGGTGACATTGTTTTGATTCACAAAGACCACTGCTGCCTCATCAAAAGCTTTACGAAATTCAATATGATTATTGAAACAGGTAGAAATGATGCGATCATAGTAGTGACAAGCTTTTACCAGCGTGTCCACGTAGTGAATAGGCAACATCTTCCCTTCAATCTCCTAACGCATTGAGTTTATTTTACATTTTATATAATTACTTGGAATTAGCTTGTCTGCATAAATAAATCAAATAAGGTATGATGCTAAGGTTAGAATAACTCGTTCAAACCTTTTTAACCGCAGCAGTGTGAAATTTTGTCACTTCCTCAAGTCCATGCTGGACGAAATCGTTCTTGAAAATTTCGATAAATTTACTCATGGAGTAGTCTTCGAGTCTCATGAATAAATCAAATGCTTTCTTCAGGGAAGTCACATCATTTGAATTTATTAATCCAGGTACAGATGTGAGAAGAAATTCGGACTTTTCTCTTACGAACTCCTATACACACGACACAATCAGCAAGAATTAAACAAAATGCCGGTTATAGTCCAAACCTTGGAAAAAATTTCATATTTTAAACAGTTCACATTCAAAATGGCAGCTGTCAATTTCGGAATGGTCGTTTCATGGAAAATGGCACTACAAATGTCCTTTTCTTTCTCCAAGTATTCCTCAATGTTTTGCAGATAAACGTCGACAGGCTTCTCCTCCGTCCACATATTTGCCAAATTTTGGTAGTGCTTCTTAGACTGACTTAGGCAAGGGACTTCAAAGATTTCACAGTAGATACTCAACAGGACTGTTGTAGGAGTACATTTTGACCCAACACGTGTATCAGCTGCATAAAATAAAATACAATTAAATGTCATTTGTTTTAAAAATTTTATTCGTTATGCAAAGTAAACCAACTTACACATGATTATGTATGAATCCACAACAGTTTTAATGATTTCTTTACGTTGACTTAAATCATCCCGAGACTGGCTTATGAGCATAAGTAACTCATCTGCTAGCTTTGAAAAAATGAATTACATATTGTTTGAATGTGTGTAATCTGTAATCTCAAAACCCCAACTATAATTTTGGAGCCCATAATTGCAATATTTCTTGGCGAGTTTGAAATTACTTGGTTCCCGAATTCCTTGAAAACTTGTTCTCGCCATTGTATCATTGAAAAGGAATAAATTAATTCGACATCAGATCGATTAACGGTTCGCACCCAAGACCTATGGATGGGGGAAATATCGACATGTTTTAAAAATAGAATTGCGTCAACAATGACTGAATGCTATAAATCCATAGGCATTTTACCGATTCATGTAAGCAAACATTCCATCAATAAAAGTCACATGAAATTTGTACAGCGCAAATTTTTCTGCATAAAAGGAAAGTAGATCGCTCACACCTCTTCCTTCCTGCAATTGAACAAGATGACTTAATAAAATTGAAATTCCCATGTTTGTTTTTGTTTTTAAATCTTGAATTAATTTAGTTTCTGGATGTTAAACTTTGCATATAAGAGTAAAATCTCCACCTGAATTATTTCCTTCAGCTTTGCCTTCAAAGCTCTCTCCAAGCTCTTGTAAATGTCATCAGGGGAACAACCTTGCGGCACGCAATCATTTGAAGTTGACGGATCAAACTGCCGCTTCAAATGCAAGCTACGTCCCACCAAATTATTGTACACATCACTGAATAAAGTAAATTAATTCATGTTTAGTCAATCCTCTAATTGTAAGTAATTGATCCAGCGACAATATTTTGGCGTGATTATAAGCTATTCTCACGAATATAAACCCATGTAATTTGAGTAATTCGGAGCGTCATCTATGATTCGAGAAAGAATGTGCAGTATTGTTTCTTCCAAGTTCTTTAAAAACTCATTGGTCTTTCGGGGTCGTTTGGATTTGCTGGAACACTCAGCTTTCGTCTCATTTTGTCTTTTTTGTGGAGATAATACGGGTTCGGACCGTCCGGGTAACGAAGATGTTGACAAAGTATCCGTTTCTGAAGCATCCGAGCTCGACATTGCAATTGATACGCCGTGAGTATGCTTCGTGCACGTGATCTGTATTGCAGCTGAAATATTTGATTACCTTTTAATTGAAAATTGTCTAAACCCAAAAAATAGTCAAACCTTTTGTTGTTACTATTAATGAAAAATCAACTCATGCAAATATATTGTAGGACTGCTAAGCAATCACGATTTAATTCAAATTCTCCATGTAATGCATTTTTTAAACCAAAATATACAGTGATAATGCAAAACATAAAAATAAGTAGTTTGAAGTTCAAAGTCATTTAATGTCATTTAAAGTCATGTAAAGTCATATTTTTAGAACATCACTAGTAATATCAGAGTTCAGAAAGTATACACAAATACATATGTTGTATTTCGCTTCGCTAGCTTATTATTAATTATTGGAAAGTGTAATTTTTTCCCACATGTCTTTGCTTTAAATTGTATTTTAAAATTAAGAAATGCATCACGTACCACTACTCCCGCAGATTGAATTGGATTGGAAAATAAATAGTAATAAAAAAAATTCAGACCGTATATAACTCGATAGCAATTAACAATCAAAAAATAGTGAGCAGTATGTAAGTGAAAGCGAATCGTGTTTGTCGGTTGCTGATTTTGACTCCCTGCCGGACATTGCTTGACTGGCGCACTTTTATTGAAGAGATTTTAAAAGTATCCTCCGTCGTAGATTGTTGCATAATAAGTTGGGCTTGAATTTAAAAGGTTTAAGTCATTTACTCACAAAAGTCTTGTTGTTTTATTACCCCGCGCAGTAATAATGTTGTAGGTTATTCCAATAATTATTAGTTTATGCTTATTTTTTTACTTAACTTGCTTGCCAAAAGTCATTTCTAAAAAATTCTATGAGAGACTATTTAATTGTTTGGCAATGAACTTTTCAAAAATTTGCGCAAACCAGGTACCCTGGGGGACTTCAAAGTTGAACGTGAAAATCAAAATATTGAAGCAAAGCAAAGCAATCTTTATTGCCTTTCAGTACTCGACTATAACAATCTTACATTCAGTTTTACATTGCATGTTTAATTGGTTGGGGCGCAGCTTGTTTATATCTTAACCTAATTTGCTTAATCTATGGAGGCAAGAGAGCAAGGTAACATAGAAGGAGATTATATCCCACGACGAACTGAGGGTGCATTGTCTAGCTATTTCAATCCAATATCCAAAATGCCATAATACTTTTGGCACGTACATATAATGTACATCTACATAGTTCTAAGGACAGAATATTTGATACCCGAGTGTTTTCGGAGTAAAGTAAAATCTTTTAGCAAATAGAAATTGCAACCACGTATAAATATAACCTGTTTGGAAATCGCTGTATTGTCATACAATTACTAGAATTCTTGGTCCAATATTTCGGTGGCAATAAAAATTCGTGTTTTTGCTAAAAACGGATTTCTTTCATTTTGCACCTATCAACGCAATGCTTTTCGTAGGAACGTAAAGATAAATAACGCAAAAATTATTATCGTTCATTAGTACATGTAACCAAAAATTTATGATGCATTATATATAAAATATTGTAATATTAAAATTGAAAAAATCATCTGTGATCAGCACTACGTGCTTAGTCACTAGGGGGCGAAGCGCCGGTGGAATGTGGCAGCAAGGGATATTAACAGTAATGTGGTGTGTACAAGGAAACGTGTATTTTAATTCCCTCCGTACTGGTCCCAGTTATATCTACTGGGCAAAGATGTTAACTGAGGCAAAAGAAAAAAAATTGTTTATACATGTGCTTCCTTGTATGTGGTATTGTATTCAGTACGCATATGTGAATTGTGGAAATCTTTTCGTATTCGATTTTAAAAAATAAAATCTTCACACGGAATATGTACATGTGTTATTGCGTGTTCCGATCGAACCCTTTCCACATGGTGAGTATTTTGACTTGAAACGTTTGTGCATTCTAGTGCGCAATAACCATTAACAGTTTATAATAATGTGCGCGTGAAACAATTTTGTATATCTATAATTGCAAATTAAATGGAATATACATGTGCATCCGTGAGTACTTCGATTTGAAACGTTTGTACAAACTAGTGCGCAATAACCATGACAAGTTTAGAACAAGTTTAGGATAATGTGTGCGTTAAAACGTTTGTGTGTATAATTGCGCATTAAATGGTTTATACATGTGTTTCCTTGTATTCAGTACCCATATAGTAAATTGTGCAAACGTTTCATATTCGACTTTGAAACACCATGTACAAGTACTCCCGAACTCTACCGGTTGTCAGAACAGACAATTCAATGTAAACAACAAATCCTACAATAGATGGCGCAAGCTGTACTCCCCAATGTGCCCACACATGTACTACCATGAGTTTATAAGTGGCCTTATTTATTTTTTCGGAGGTCAAAGGGATGACACAATGTCCTTCAAAAACAATAGGGTTCATCCTGTTTGCATGATCTGCGCCTGTAAAAAGTTTGTAGTGCGTAGTAGATTCTGCAGAGATCGTGCGGACAAGACAGCCTCTACAGACAGGCAGACAGGCAGACCTTCGCAATAGGGACTCTCGCTTCGCTTCGCCCCTAAAAATCTGTACGAATACCTAGCTGCTTGATTTTCGTCCAACTTATTCCGTCTTGTACCCCTATTTATTCTACCCATTTCCGATTAAGTACCTTCTATTTTATTTTATTAGGATTCAAAACGTTTTGTATCTCACCTCACTCGGGGTGGAATAATGGGAGCGCCCTACACTGTTTTGACATTGGGGTCTCACCATGGAAAGTCGTCCAGTGTTTCCATGATAACCAACCCAGTTTTCCAAATGTTGAGCCCTTGTTTTTAGTTAGGGGGCTCACCACTGTAACGATGCCATCGTTATTTGATCTTGTCTTAGTGAGCTCCCACTGTGCTTACAATCACAGTGTTTGTGATGTTATCCAGGGATTTTCAAAATTACATCGAAATAGGTTTCTTCAGTTGCTCTTGACTTACATTCGAAAATAAAAATAAAAACACCTTTCATCTGAAAATTCAAAATTTTAATTGGGATTTAACGTATGGTTTCTGAAGTTCGGCCTTAAAAAAATGAACGTAATTTTCATAATTATATATGATATATTTCAACTAAAAACATGAATCCACATCACAGGACCATGTAGCACATCAGAATGTTAATGTAGGTGTTCTAACCTTATTTTAACTTGAATTAAATGTGTAATAACGCAGCACTCCTTCAAGTACATATGTACATAAGCACTAATTTACTGTGTTACATACACAGTAAATTAGTACATGTAAGCACTAATTTACTGTTTATATTATATATTATAATTAGTGTAAAATTCAAATTCAGATTTGAACCGAAATTCAGATTTGATTGGAAGTCAGTTTTAACACGCTGTTGCAGCTGCGGTCGAAGGCGATTTGGATCCTATAGGGAGTGACCAGCGGTGTAACGGGGAGGAGAAGGGCCATTGAGGACAGTCCGTAAACGTGGGGAGTGTGACGCCGTTTTGAGTCATAGAAGTGATTGTGTGGTCCACGTAAACGCATAATATCGGCTTAGAGTGTTCAGGTGCACCGAAGGCCCCTATGAAAGTAAGAAAGGGCATCATAACACGAAGGGACACATGTCGAAGGTTCACCAATTGGGGAACCAGAGACATGTGAAGTACTTCTGTCCATATTGATGCGGGGGTTAAGTGAATCCAACCCACTCCAACCATGTTTTATTCGGCTCCCGATTCGCTACGAATTGGATGAAGTACCCTTTGTTACGAATCAAGTATCATCAAAGATCCACACATTCTTCTTTGCAAGAATGCGTCTTGGAGTTTGGAGGGTAATTCCGCTTTCAATCATTTCTTCATTTCTGCATCGCCGATTTCGACAGATAGTCCTTCGATTCCGATTGCAATGTCATCATTTGCCACAACGATGTAGCAAACTACGTTGTCTATAGAAATTGAACTTGTCAACTACGTGATGATGGATCAAACAACGAATTTTTCCGAACCGCGATTCGATTCCAGCAATACTTACCATTCGCCAGGCGGGTATGGCAATACCATTGCAAGCCGTAAAATTTCGATTTGTTTGTACGTCTAGTCACTTTTGCTTTGCACTTCCGTTCCAATTCAGCCATCACAGAGTTTTACAGATTTTTAATATTATGCACTATGCAGGCAACAATCTGTCAGCTTTTTTGCCGTCTGATAACTAAATACATAGCAAAGTTTTGTCTCAGTTTAGTACGCATGTACTGCAGGCATTATTACTTATGTATGTAAGTGAGATATGCTGAAACAGCAGAGGTGTGGAAAATACATGAAATTTATTATTAAAATACAAAATACAAATACATTTCCAGAAACATTAAAATATAAACATAAAATACAGATACTAGGAACAACTTAGTTAAGATACAAAATAAAATACAAATATTCGTAGGAATTTTTCCAAGATACAAGATAAAATACTTTACGTCCAACAAAAACGAAAATACGAAATAAAAATACCATATTTGAAATGCAAAATACATATTGAAAATACTTTCAAATTTCTCTCAAAGTATACGTCTGAGATGTAACTGTATTCTCTCAAGCACAATATTTTGGACAATTTAAAGAAATAATTAGGTATCCGAAAATTATTCGGGAAACGTAAGGTAACAGGCGCGTGATTAGAGTTTACAACTGTTCATCTGTGTAGATCACAGTAAATACCGTGACCCTAGATACAATATTTTTCCTTAAAACGAATAATCTTATAACTCCTGGGTAACTTATCGCTGCTTTAATGTTGGCGTTACTAATTTTTTTATGACCCCACATACAATGAATGTAATGTATTTATCCAATAAGTAAGCATTGCAACAAACCAAAACCGTTGAATAATTGGTTTCAAAATGTTTCAAATTAGTGCTTTTATCTTTAAAATATTTGTTTGAACATGTGATACAGACAACTTTGGCAGTTGCCAGGGCTATGTATGTATTTTGAAATTGTATTTTGTATTTGGAATACGAGATGGATAAAGCTACAAGATAAATAAATACAAAATATCATAACGTTCGTTGATCTTGAAAATACGAAATACAAAATACAGTACAAATGTTGGTGCTGACAAAATACGAAATACAAAATACAGTACAAATGTTGGTGCTGACAAAATACGAAATACAAAATATCTTGAAACATTTACGGCGAGAAAAATACCAAATACAAGATACGGAATGTATTTCAAATACTATTTTAGATACAATATTTCAAAATATTCCACACCTCTGTGAAACAGTGTTTCCAATTTTATCGTTGAAGTTCAGGCATGCTCTATATTTAATTTATTAAGTATGCATTCAAATTAATTTCAAAATCTTCAATATGTATTCTTGTTTGCTTGAACTGTAATGCTCGAAGTATTATGATAACACAATAATCTGCCGATTCAGTGGCTTAGACTTCGAGACAACTGTTGTTGAGGAGAAAATATTCAATATAATACACAAATAATGCCTTATTTGACGAGTAGAGAGTACATTAATTATTACCATTACTTCCTATATGGAGGCAGAAACCCTAATAAGCTTATCTCTTATAAGAGACTTTTACTGAAAACGAAACCATTTAATATCCCTATTTAATAAAAAGCTATGGTATTGCTTGTTCCACGTTCTTCGCATTCCCAGACATTTATAGTTTAGAATTGTTACGTAATTACTAGCAGCAGCCTCAACAGTCTTTCAACTTTGCTGATATTACAATTAGCTAGCTAGCCTTTTTTAAGCAATACTTCCCGTCATATATTGAGCTTGTGCATGTGTATGTAATAATTAAATTTCATACAGTCATGAGTGAGATATGCATGCAGGAACAATTTTTCCTATTTTAAAACTCAAGTTCAGTTCTGCTCCAAGTTTGCGTCCAAATTCATTTCGAATTCAAAAGAAGTGGCCATCAATACAGCCCAAACAGTAAGACACAACTGGTGAATATTATAGAGAAAGCATTCAAGTTCAATTGGACACCGTTCCGTTGACAGCAATATTTAATCCTGAGATTTCCAAAGTTAAAGAACATATAGACAGTGTTGCCCAGAAATGAAAGTAACTCTTCTTATCTTCCTACTACTCATTTTTCACCATATCATCTGCTCCAAAGGCAGACACTATACTGCAGATAGAAAACAAGGAAGACCAGGTAAGAAAAAGTACATACCTTCTACACCTGACCATAATCCCGTAAGATTAATTGAAAGTAGTAATAATCTAAACAGTGAATCAATAATAGTGCATCTCGCAACTACAGCAACAGGGAAAAAGACTTTAAGTACAAATTGTGGAGATTCTCTGCATGGCCCAAGTGGAAGTATCATTTATAAAAGGGGCGAACTGTACAATAGTAATGAAAGGTGCACCTGGATAGTGCATGTACCCAATGCTGAATCAATTTTATTCAAACTCGAAGAAAATGGAATCATACAGAGCACAGAGGATTTCATCAAAGTGGGTTATTTTCTTGAATCTGAATTCAAAAATGAAGATAAATTCAGAGAAGTCGATTTGTAAGTTTGAATAAAATATCACTCCAACCCAGTTGAAATTGGTTAGAATTTTGTTTAAAATTACCATTTTTGTTTAAAAGAAAGCATAACACAGAAGATAAATCTGTTACGGTTCCCGGACCAGTAGCCTTCGTGAGATTTTTCTCGGATGAAAATATAAATGGTTTAGGCTTTCGCATTGATTTCGGGGGCATTGGAAACAATACCTATCCTTTCAAGTTCAACAGATTTTACTACAATAAGAAATTCGGGATGATTCAGTACCCATTGCATGGCGAGCCATACTCCGAATTTGAGCGAGTTGCTTTTGTAGTCAAGCCACCAATCCCTATTTATATGGCTTTAAAATTCTATGAAGGAAACTGTGACGAATTTGGTGACTACCTTACCATTTATCAGCGGTCGAGCGAAGGGTGGACAAAAAATGGGCTACAAGCTGTAGCTCAGTAAGTAACTGTCTGAGTTTGTTAATGTAATAATTACTTGAATGGTACAAAAGACTGGGCTTCACTATAACTGACGCTCGCACAATTAAATACATACAATGTTAAAAATATTGCTCATGACTTTTTCATTAGGTTTTGTAATTCATCTTCAACTGAGTTACCACTGTGGACATTTTCTTGCGAGGTCATCATTACATTCCAAACAAGTGCTGCGGGAGGAAGTAACAATGGATTCCAATTAATTTGGGTCCCTTCCAAATCATAACTAGGGTTTTTGAAATTTGTTTAAATACTGGAATGATTTTTGTCTGGGCATTCAGAGTCGACGTGAAGTATGCTTGAATTTTGGCTAAGATTCATATTTTATGATTATTACAGATTCTGTGTTGTTTGTACGTATATATGAATGTACGTATGAGAAATAACAAATTTTTTATGATTATATCGATTCTTATTTTACACATCTTGAAGTGTTTACTTACCGTTAAACATTTTTTATAAGACTTAATCTTCATTATATAGTTAATGTACATATTTCCCTATTAGTCTCCAAACAAGAGATCCTCCAAAATGTTATCACATATATGTACGTAAACGCAAAAATAAATCCATAACAACTCAATAACAAATCATAAGAAGCATTTTCTAATATTGTAACTAATAATTTCAAATGCTGTGTAAATATATATTTCGAATTTAATATGGAGACTATAGCATATCTGGAATTAAATAAGGTAAGGACAGTACCTACTTTTATCCTAGCTTGAACATTTTGTTTACAGAAATGCATCTCAATGTAATTACATGCACAATTTTACCAATAGTAATAGTAATTCTCCCCTTCTTAACAGGGACGGGAAGGGGCATGAATACGAATACTTTTTTAAAACTTGAGATACGAAGGAAATACTTGACAAAGAGCTTTGTACGGTCGAAACAAATTTACAATTCTTGATATTTTTTTTCGGATACTAATTCCGATTCCGATTCCAATACTTTTCTTTAAACCCATTTTGTTGGTATTGTAAGTATCGAATTTCAAAAATTCTTTGTAAATTCCGATTCTACTATTATTGATCCATTTGTCTATACTTACAACTAATCAATGCAACTGTCCATTTACAAACAATCGAGGTACAAAGTTTTCGGGGCACTGTGAAATTCGGATTCCGATTCCCGTCCCTGCTTCTTAAACTACATTAAATACTCAACGTAACACCTCCATGCTCCATCCACCATTCAATGCTCAGCTGGGCTTTGGTCGCAAGTCTTTCTTTGAAAATAGGAAACGCTACCTCAGGTGAGAACCGCACGAATTTACGCAAGTCCGGGAAAGTGTCACCTGCTAAAATATTTGCCGCACAGGGTTCATAAAGTTCGATTTTCCAACTATTTTGCTAATTATAAGTGTTTCCGAGATATTATAGTTGAATAATAAAAAATAAATCCAAACTGACTTACAACAACACCAATCTAATAACACAAACTCAAACTCAGGTGTACTACTTTCAGGCCAATTTAACTCGACCGTAACCTTCAAGTCTGGCGTCCTCGAAAATACCAAATATCCACTTACACAAGACAATGCAGGAGATAAGTTTCCGGAGAAGAATTTTAATACATGATCTATTGTAATGTTGAATGTCTTCAAACCTGCAAATAATGAGAATACAAACAATCTAGAATAATTATTTTGCGCGAATAATGTTTCAAGTTTTGGTATTACTGTAACAGTCTGTTTCATGCCTTTATTCATGCTCAGCAAAGGTTGGCAAGTGGGGACAATTTGCAAATGTTGTAGAATCCCTGGATTAGCTGCTTCTAAAGATTGCAAATATTTTATTTCTTCTTTGGAGATCCCACAAATTAAAGCATCAAAGATAATTTCGCTACCAGAACATGGACATATGATATCTATGGATTCGATATTTTCCCATCCACTCAAGTATGGCATGATGCTGCTACAATACCCTATTTTTAAAGCGAGTACATTGGGGAAAGCAGAGACCAGCGACTCATACATACTTTGGGGGAGTCGCTCAGAAGTCCTGTCATTACTTATCTCAACACATTTCACAGTAAAGCAAGAGAACAACTCGTTCTGGTCTAAGAGATTACTCGGAAGTTCTTGCTCGAGAGCCTCTTCCTTGCACCCTAGTGCAAAAATTTTAAAAATTTCTAAACTCGGGAATACCAACTCATAATTTATTTTACGTATCGATACAAATCCCAATTGACTGTCCACGTGTCCATCGAATTCCACTACTAAGTGTTTTAGATTGGGAAGTCGGCTTTCCTTGTTTGATGCAATAAGAAGGACGTCAAAATGCTGGATGTGTAGCTTCCGTAGAGCATAGCAAGTAGATTCTACGAATATTGTCAGGATAGGTAACCAATTCTTTGTACGTAGATACTGCTCACAGATCGTCAGCTCCCGTAACTTTGGCTTAGCCTTCATCAATCCTAAGAAAGCTTTTGGGTTTCCACCTTCTACAAATATTGAATCCAACCAGAATTTGGTAATTAAATTACCCTTTTTCATTGACAATATTTTGGGAAGATCCTGTAGTGAAAGGCTTCCGCCAATAACTTGGAGTTTTGGAGCTGCTGCAACAAACTCGTGTGTGACAGGGTACGATTCATACGGAGAGAATACTTCCAAGGCTATTAAATTTGGTAACCAATTGCTTCGGTTTGGTTCAATGTCAAAATAATTAATCAGATTCATCAATTCGCCGTCATCTGCCCCGGAATTTACGATAATAAGTTCTTCTATCTCGTATCCACGGCATTTAACAAGCCATTTGAACAATTGTACTGCTAAACAGTTCCAACCACTATTCATTCGAACTTTTAATTGTCTGATTGGTAACTTTTTGATCAGAGCTGAGTTCTCGAAAAGACGGTTGTTCTCCAAACTTAAGCAGTTGGTGGTACCATCAAAATGGAAAATTAGTTCTAGACCCGAGAATGGCAATATTAAACAATTTTCAAACGTTAATATAAAACGGAGCATCTCATGACATGCTTTAAGTGTTGCTATTTTAGCGTAGCATTTTCGACTCCTCTGAATTTCCCATCTAGACATTCGACACCAGCGCTGGTTTACAAGAGAACTTGACAAAAGATCCTTGAAGGACAAGAAGCTCAGAATTTTCTCCAGAATCTGAAATTTTAAATTCTTCATTAACCCTAATTGGGCACAAACACTATCTCCACGTTCCTGGCTCATGGAAGCAAACGAGCTAGGTGATGACAATATTTTTTTCGTTGGTGCAAAAAGCAATGTGGGTGACTGGCGAGTCAAATTTTTATAGTAGCGCTAGTACAGTGGCGTTAGAAATCTTACAATAAGAGGCGAAGCCCCTAATTTAATTTGACATCAAAGGCTAGTAACTGTAGTGTGCCGCGCTTGCGAATATTGGTAATTTAAAGAAAATGTCAGATACTGTACTTAACTATACATAAACTGATGTTTGTTTTAATAAAGTCGAGCATCTGTTTCTATTTCACAAGAATAATGAGTATATGCATATACACTAAAATTTGCAAAACGTTTGAAATCAAAATCAAATCGCGCATGTACGAGTTCGTGCGACATCTACCGCTTGATGGAAAGACAATTGAATGTAAACAACTAATGAGACTCTAGATGGCACAAGCTTTACCTCTCAGTTTCAACACATGTGTATTTCTAGGTGTTTATGCATGACCTGGTTTAATTTTTTTAAGGTCACACGGAAGACCCGATCTCCTTCAAAACCAATATACTTCTTACTTTTTACCAATTCTAACTTTGCAAAAAATTTAATTTGTCTGTTGTCATTGGCTAGGTGGATATCGTAGTGTCAGACAACCAGACAAAACGACATTCACAACAATAAGGACTTCCAACTTTGCTTCACCCCTAAAAATTAGTGTGATACTAGTGCCACTCGGTCGCTTTCTTCGACACAATTTATAATGGAATATACTGTCTCTAATAATGGGCATAACATCCATACATATTAGTCAGCGAATAGTATTTTACATCAAACTTTCACATTGTAAAATATGACTTCATTATATCAAATTGACATTTGTAAAAATAATTAATGTCATACCAAATCATTTGAAGTCACTTCACATTCCAGGGATGAAGATGTCTGCGATTCGTCCTCAAATTCTGACTCTCCTAAATCCATTCCTGTTTAATGCTGGGTTTATAGTCGACATTTTTTTTCATTTCACTCAATGATTCGCACGTTTTCACGTATGGTTCACATTTATAGTCGCTTTCGTGAAACTTTTTTCATTCAAGTTTCACGCGGCAATCATTTCACGGCAGTTTCATGATTTCCGTGCATTTATAGTTCCCACAGTCGTGAAAATTTTCATTCGCTTTTCAGTTTTATCAAAGTTGAAACTGTTTCAACTTTTGACAGCGTGAAAGAAGAATGAAAAGTCCAAAACTAGTGAATGCTCTATAATTTGCAATCAAAATGTCACGAAAAAGAACTGCTAGGGCCAGTAAAGCTGAGTTTGAGCAAAAAATAATAGAAGAGGTAAAGAAACGACCTTTTCTTTATAAAAAACAACATCCTGATCACAAAAATGCATTAATTGTTGCAAATGCTTGGAAAAGGATCTTTGAGGAACTTGGAGAAAATTCGTTCACTGCTTCAGGTAATTTTAAACAAAAATTAAACAAATGTAGGAATTTACCACAACTAAAATTAAACAGGCATAATTTTTTTACATTTTATATTTTTATTATGAAGGACCAGAATGCGCGGACATGTGGTCATCATTGTGGTCTCAATTCCTGGGGTTCAAAAGGAGAGTTGCCGGAAGTACAGGAAAAGCCGGAGGAAAAAGACCGACGTTTAGGCATGAGTTTGCAATGAGAGAGTTCGATGACAAGGAGTATGAAGAAAAGTAAATAAAAAATACCCGCTATATTATTGTCTCAATATCACCTGATTATACCTCGATTTCTAAAATATTTATAATTACATTTAGCACAATGAGCAACGTGTCTGATTTGAACGATGATGAGGAGCCGGAAACTTCTGAGGTAGAGGTGGTGTTCAACAACAACGGGGAAATTCAAGTCAGCACAACGCCCTCACCAACTTCCGGAGATGAGTCTTCTTCGAACCAGAGTTTTTTTAAAGGTCGTACTCATGAAAAATCAAAGGTGACATTTAATATTTCAAAGGAGACTAGTGTTGCATTTAAAGACTTTAGCAGTATGTTTTGTTCCAATGAGTTAGTTCTGTGGTCTCATAATATTCAAACCCGGTAAAATTATTATTTACAGCAGAAGAGGATGATGACTGATTTCGAGCAAGAAATGGTCAACATGTTGAAGACCACAGAACCGGAGAAGGATGAATTTGAGCTTTTTGGTAATACCATTGCAGCCAAACTAAGGAAGATTAGTGCCCGGGATGAAAGTAGTGCCTCCCACCTCCAGTTTGGAATTTTTGATCTTATCTACACTACTGAAAAGGATTTACTACGTTAAAGCGATGTGCAACAATAAGTACTGGAGTATATATTACAACACTATTAGTCAAATGTTATTCGTGTAGATATTTATTTTGAAGCATTTTAATTGCATATAACCAAAATGTTGAAGCGTCTGGATTAAAATTAATTTATATAATATTTTATCTAAAATAAACAAAAACTATATTTTAATTCACTCATATCCACGAAGTACGTAACTTCTCTGCCAATGCACACTGCCTTCTTCAGAATTAAAGTAGTCCTTGAATTTTTCCCTCACTTCAAAAGCTTCTGTTGTAGCATTATTACTCCCTTGACGTACAATTCTGGACAAATGTACGTCATCTTCACGCCAGTTTCCTTCTACTACAACCCCATTCGCAACTCGGTCTGTAGTAAGACCATCCATGTCTTTTCTCTGCATCAGAAAATTGTGTAAAATGACAGTGGTTTTGACTATTAGCCTCACCAAATCCAATGACCCATTGATGGGACTGTGATAAATCCTCCATCTTGATGAAAGTATTCCAAACGCGTTTTCCACCACCATTCGGGCTCGGGAGAGTCGGTAGTTAAAAATGCTTTCCTCGGCTGTTGTTGTCTTGGTGGGATATGGCTTCAACATGTAGCATTTGAGAGGGAAAGCATCATCGGCTACAATAACAGGAGGTAATGATTTACCGGAAGGTAAAATTCTTGGAGCTGGGAAGCTAAAGCTGTTGTTGATTAGTTTCTTTCCTAAATTGGAGTTTTTTAGTACCCCTCCGTCTGAGTTAGAACCGGATGAGCCAATGTCAACTAGTATGAACTGATAATTAGCATCCACAACCGCCATCAAAACTACGGAGAAGAATCCTTTGTAGTTAATAAACTGTGATCCAGAATGTCCAGGAGAACGAATACGAACATGTTTTCTATCAATGCTGCCCACACACATAGGAAAGTCCCATTTTGTTTCGAATTCTTGCATTATTTTCTCAAAGTCCTGATGACCTGGAACTGGAAGACACTCCTTTTCAAATTCTTCACAAATTGCTACCATGACTTCTCTTACAATCTTGCTTATGCTGGCTGAACTTACACGGTAGTTTAAAGCCAGTGAAATGTGCGAGTTTCCTGAGGCTAGGTACCTTGTAAATCGTCAGAGCATAGTTGGGGAAATTAATTTATAGTGCATTTAGTTCCAGTATATAAATTTTAATGTACATTTAAATAAGCTTGTAAATATATGACAATAATAAAATTAAAATATAAGCGGTGCAAGTGGTAGCTACCTTAATGTAATGGACAGTCTCTCTAAAGGTGTGATTGGTCTGCAATGATTTGGGGCATGGGATATTTTGGCCAAAATCCTCGTATAAATTAGGTCAAACGTCTCCTTGTCCATCCTGTAGTTACATTCAATTATTATAGTAGAGAGCCCTATTTCTTATGATCATAGTTTATTATCCACATGTTTATTTATTATACTAGTTTGTAAAACCAAATATCATTTACAACTTACCGGAAGTACCTGTGGTGGTACATGGGATCATCGGCAAGTTCACGAACTAAACTTATTTCCCCTTGGACATTGCGTCTCTTCAAAATCGGTCTAATATACATTGACCGAAACCGTTTCTTGTCCCGATTATTTATCTTCCATGCAAGAAGAAATTTTAGTAGTTTACGTTTATTCACGGCTGCCATTTTTATGGCAGGTCAAAGATCACTGACTTAAAACTTTACAATTGTAGGTTTCTAGTTTTCCGTGAGTAAAAATGCAGTGAAGACGAACGAAAATATTAGCTCAGCTTTCGCGCGTGAATCGTTCGAACTATAAATCATAGGAATTATAACTTCATGAAAGTTGCGTGAAAAAGATTGGTCAGTGAAAAGTCAATGAAAAATCAAAGCGACTATAAACAAGGCATAAGAATACAAATAAGTACTTACATTGTATGACTTTTATACAGAAGCATATACATACATATGTATACAAATATACATATGGACTTCCAACACATACCTTATCCCTACATTGTACTGTGCTATAAATAGGGAATAAAAACAGGAAGTGGCGAAAACATTTTAATGGTGATATGACACATATGCATATTACAGCCAACAGAACAATGTTCTTTTTGGGAACTCGTCCAACTCTATGTAATTGACCATTTGTTTTGAACTGGATCTTAGAACAGGTCATCCACAGAAATATCCATGTACATATGTGTATTATGAGGCACACCGAAACAGGCACAAAATTGTGATTATAATTTTGTCTAGCAAGCTATTTCAAGGTCTTCTAACCCAACCCTCAGTCTACTTTAGATAGATAGCTATTTGTTTCGTTGGCTCAACGTTGGGATGGACCACAAGTTTTCTTCTCCACATTTTAAGTATAATACCATACGAACAAAGCAACGTGTCAATGTGGTTCTAGTCTGACCTTTCCCGAACTATCGCAGTGTGCCCCTGCGTTTGTAATAAAATTAAAATAAAAAATAATAGTGAGAAAAGACCTAGATTTGTTTTTGTCTGCAGCAAGAACCGATTGGAATGTAACAATAAAAATAATAAAAACTATAGCTCCTTATTGACTGATTACCTTGCGGAACCGTACTCGAACTCGTACTCGAAATCGAAGCATCGAGTATGGACTCCAATCCAAGGTACTCGTACTCGCCACATATACGAGTACTCAGGAAAATACTTGAAATAAGCGACCGAGTTCCAGTTCAGAACCCGAACTTGTTTCATACTCGCGAGTACGGAACTGTAAATACCGAAATCCCGTACTCGTACTCGTGCCGTGACTCGAGTCTTCATACTCGAGTATTTAATAATAACAAGACCACAATTGAACAGTGATTTTTTTTAGATTTAGATTCGTGACTGGTGGATACAACGATTTTTTGCGATAATTTCATATTAGCGCCTTCGTCTCTTTACTGGAAATTCAAAAGTTTGCAACACTTGTGTGCACGTGTACGCGTACTCGTATATTGAGCATGTGGTACTCGAACTCGAACTCGATAACCCTTATGAGTATTTTTATTGGACTCGTACTCGTTTGATACTCGTACTCGTAAGTATGTGAAAAATCGTTACCCGTACTCGAAACCCATTTCAAGTATCGAGTATTCACAAAAATTTGACCGTACTCGACTCGAACTCGTACTCGATACTCGCCGGTATACTCGAACTCGATAAGGAGCTATAATAAAAACCTGTTTAGTCGTAAATGAACTTGTCAAAAATTGTATTAACACGTTTATATGCGCAGGTTCTAATGTTCAAATTGAAAAATAAATATTTGTTGAAATTAAATTCTTACTTGTGTCGGGCATTTGTAGGAAAGTACGTACGATATGGTACGGTACTTTACGTATTATGATTAGCATGACCAGTGCCGCCCGTATAGCACTCGGTCCATGCATTTGATATTAATTTCCGTATTTCTATTGTTTTGCGTAATGTTTATTTACCTTTGTTACCCTATCTCCCACTTTACATTTATTGTGAGGATCGGAGTAAGTATGTACTCCCATGTGTTAGGCGAGTTAGTAGGTCCAGAACCTACTCATTTGAATTTATTGAGTTAATTTTAGGAATGATTTTTTATTATGTACACCCATGTGTTTATATGGGATTAGGAGCCTCTTTTACCACTATTTGCAATAGTGGCTACTTTTAGGGAATCACTGCAATTTCCAGGGTATAAATACCCTGGAAAACACAAGGCTATTATCCACTAATCTTTTGGCCCTTGTAGTGTTCAGATCCCTTTTTTGAGACCTGTGGTGTAACTTGTATCAGTCACCACTCCCCCTTTTATTTTATTGTATTATTTTGTAGATGTACTACGTTGTAGTACATATGTATTAGTACACTTTTCTTGGAATAAACTTTATTTAATTGTTTTTGTTATATACATATACATAATTGAGAATCTCCGAGAACACATTATTACCTGCATCCTACGTACATACATATATCTTTGTACAGATATATATTCTATACCTGAGTACCTACCCTATACCCATTATCTCTCTTTGTTCATAGAGTTAACTCTGCTGGTTTTCCACTTGTTAACTCTAACCCTTTTCTGACCAACCCTATTTTGTATTATTACCTTACCATACCTTGCCATCTATCTTTGCCTTCCCTTCCAAAGTGCTCTGAAGTACATATTAGCTTATTGCTAGTACTTGGTCCAGATTCCATCCGACACTTGGACTTGGAATTAGTTGGACGTTGAACGAAAGACCGCACAATATACGAATCTTAATAATTCACAAAGCAATAAATGGTATCTCTAAGAAACTTTGACATTTGACTATTCCCGAGAATAACCATTAGTGTACTAATTAGTCGTTATATTTTTCCCCGTGTTTAGAACGGCTCTTGTGAAAGGCAATAAATTATTCATTATATGTTGGTATTTTTACTAAATGGTATACATATATACCTGTAGGGGAAAAGTTAAAACTACAGCATCAACTTAAATATATTTGAATACCTATGAAATATCAATAAGTTACCTCAGTGGCCAGTGGCGAAATGCTTAAGGAGAAGAAGTACATGATATTTGTAGTATAAAAGAAAACGTGGTTACTGACGATTGACCACTGATAATATTATTTCTGAGCAAGATAATAATAAACAATTTTATTATTATCCGTTTAACAATGTACGTACCATTGAAATTTTACATAAATTTTAGCCTATGAATGTTCTAACGTCCGTCTAACGTTTCTCCATAACTCCATATAGAACCAATCGTTTTACTATCGTATTTATTCCATACACATATTCCTTTGAATAACTTGAATGACACATTGAAGTTTTGTAGCATACCTATTGAACTACGATTAGATTTCAAAAATGTGTCATATGCATCCACCATAAAGAGAAGTGCATATATATTGTAGGCAAAAATTAGTGTAGGTAGGTGATTAATAAGGCACCTCATGAATTCGAAAAATTATCACAGGCAAAATATTGTACAGGAGTGTATGTACGGAATAAAAATGAATTGATATTGATATATATCAAAGACAGAATTTACATTAGTTTTTTAAAAAATACACATACAACATTGCCTAGCAAAAATTGCACGGGTAATTAATAACGAAGGATAATGTTGTAGATCGTAGATCAGCCTTCCAGAAGAAATGCAAGTCCATGCTTTCGTATGAATTTCAAAGTTATAACAGTACTAAATATCTCATTGCCTCATTGGGATGGGACAAAGAAACAAATAGACTTTATTTATGTTAGATAGATCAATTAGTTAAACAATGAATCAATTTATCTATTGTTGCTTAAAAACATTTGCAAAGTGTTTAAAGTTATATAATTATTTATATAATATCCATTTACGTAGATGTACTAAAATGCGTATAATATAATATATAATTATATATTATATTAGTTTATAATATATTATATAAGTACATAAAATGCTTGTGAGGATGCAAACATTATACAGCTATGTATGTATCTATGTATATTGGAAATCTCGGTGCCACACTCTATTTGTGCTTTCTTCAGGAAATATCATGCCAAATATCAAATTAACAGCGTTATTAACAATGACGCCAACATTATGAATGAAAGAGCGTGCAAATGAATATATGTAAAGCAGATATAATGAAAACTTTAAAATGTACCAGTTTGACAATGAATGACTAAATGCGATAAGCATGTATAAAAATACATTTCATCGTAGAACCACGGATTTCTTTGAATGACCTGGAACGACACTTTAAATTTTTGATGCGTCCGTTTCCTTAACCTTGAAACTGCATAAATATTTCAGTATGAACAAACATGATTTACTTACATGGTTCAGTACTAACATGGTTAACCCTAATCTATTCAATTATTACTTATCACTACGACATGACATGACATAAAGTTCCTCAAGTCCTTGCCTTTCTGGCTGCCCTTACCTGTCTGTAACCTAAAAAGCTTTTGTTGCCGAAAATTTTCACATAGATACCCGTAACCTAGACAATGTCTAAAATTGAGACGGAAAAAATGGTGTGGCAGACGCACGTAACACGTACCGTCATCCTATGGGAGTAGTCAGCAAATAATTATGAGGAATTGTTCTATTTCGGTAATTGTTTGATCGGTCAGCAGCTTTTGCCGTTTAAAGTTATAGGAAATAATATAAATAAATAAAATATAATAATAATATAAATCTTTTAAACGTTCGAATATTATCCAAATAATTAATGAAAACAGCTAACCGCGTTTTATGTACATACACTACGGTAATCTCTGAAATGCTTATTTAAATGTTCGATTAAACTTTCGGCTGGAAAGTAGGACAGACGAATATACGGAGGACGCCTACAAGTAATTACGGAATAATTTTTCCAAATCTTCCGGGACAAGTGGGACATACGGATGTCACCCGTGTTGTGTATGTTGTAGAGATGACCCGAAGACCTGTTATAACCCTCAATGCTCAAATATAATATTGGCAAACACCAATATGGAAAGCATTATAATTAAATAAGCTACAAATAGAACACATAATTTATAAACTAGAATGAATATATTCTGTAATCCATACGAAATTATTTAGTTTTGGCAAATAGACACACACGAAGGCGTGTCGTGAGTAAAACCTTTAACGTACTAGCTGTTCGTACTTTCTGAAAGGAAAAACGTAATCCAGTCGTCTGATAAACCTTCAAATATTGCGTTAGCTAATTGTATATATATATGATTATGTATATGTGAATTCCTGGAAATTAATTTATATACCATCTCCAACTAATCACTCATTTCAGTAAGAGAGCGTTCACAAATGACGTCATCCAAAATACTGGTTTTTAGGCACCCATTCACACACTTGTCATCAGACATCATCATGTGATGAAACGACGCACCCACCCCATGTAATGATTCATCATCACCAGGGTTGCACAAATGAAAATGCCCTGGGTTTTATGCCTGTCTACCTAAAAATGCCCTGAAAATGCCCTGAAAATGTCTTAATTTGAAAATGCCTGGTTTTTTTTGGCATTTTCGGCAACTCAGCAAGTCGAAGCAGGTTGAATCAAACTACCAAAACTGTTATCGGTTAAGCAAAAATATCGTTGGTAACATTCGTCGGTTGATGACATCATCATTTGGTCAAATCCACCCTACCACTGCGTCATCAACATCATCATCTCCCGTTAGCACCCACCCACTAATTTGATGACGTCATTTGTGAACGCTCCCTAACTTCAAATATATGGTTGACTCTGAAGACCGATAGTATTATTAAAGGAAGCTGGGAACAGGATTTTGATAAGATGAGTCCGAATTGCACTATTGATACATAACAGGCATGGCTTATCAGTAAGCAGTAGAATTATCTTGTTGAGACTCCAGTACTTCACAGCCTCACACCTTTGACAGATTGCGTTACTCACAAGTGCAAATACAGATGTGAAGCCTTAATTATCCTCCCTTTTAGAATACCTATGCACTTCTGAATCATGCAGTTGTCAACATCCCATTGCAACAAGTATCACTGGGAAAACATACCGTTCAGCTGGAGTATGTAAACTTGAAATGTTTCCACGTTCAAATAAGCACAAATTATATATACATATAAAACAAAGCAGAACTCGGGGAAAACGACCTGAAGTAAAATATTCGCACGATTCGACGCCTATGTTAAAATGTCAGTGATGTCATACAAAATCGTCATGATCAAGTTTAAAGTACTTGTTGTACAATTACTCGCAAGAAAGTTTGTGCCAACAGTTAGTATCAACGTTTATAAAAGTGGGGCTGCTGCAATCAGAGTTTAGTTGTCCCTGCTGAAATGACCAGTTGAGATTGCTTCTGTCTACTGAAGATAAATCACAAGTAGGAAAAAGGCGTGCCAAGAACAGAGAGTTCATTCAGATCATTTAATAGTAGACACAGAAATTGAGTAAAAATTTCAAGAAACTAACTGAAATGGAAAAACTAATTCCCGTAATTAATAAACTGCAAGATGTTTTCAACACGGCAGGGACTGCTCTGGTGCAACTTCCACAGATTGTTGTCGTTGGAGAGCAGGTGACTATTTTTATTTTAACAAGAATTTTCAACTTTTACTCAGTCCTCCAAGAGCCAAATTATCATTAAAAATAGATACATAATTAATAAAATATTGATATTATTCTAAATGTCTAAACGCAGTAATATAACTGGAATGTATCAATGTAATTAAATTAACAATGATTATTATTATGTATGCTGACTACAGAGTAGCGGAAAGAGTTCAGTTCTGGAGAGCATAGTCGGACGTTCATGCTTACCCCGTGGAATCGATATTGTCACACGATGCCCCATTGTACTTCAAATGGTTCAGATGGATCCAGAGAATGAGACTTACAAACAGAAATCTGGTAATCGATCTTACCTCTGTTTTCATAACTTAACATTACATGAAATTTTCCGAAGTAGTAGACAAGGGGGAAATGTCTGTAGGAAAAAAGTTTTAGTTGACAGGAGCAAGTATATAATTGCTATGAATAAGCAGACGTAAAGATAATATGTGACAAATGAAGTTTAAAAATGTCTGAATCTATAACTGTACTAATACTCGGCTAAATAATTACTAGATGAGCTTGGAGCCACAGAATGGTGCGAATTTCCCCATTTGCCAGATGATGAGTCATTTGTAACTGACTTTGAGAGAATAACTGGTATAATAAACACTGAGGTAACCAAGCGGGCAGGAAGTAACAAAGGGATCGTCACAGAGGAGTTGATCCTTAGAATAGTTTCTCCCAATGTGATAAATTTGACAGTTGTAGACCTTCCCGGAATCGTTCGGGTACACATAAAATCATCAAAAATTTTAATATCCTAGATTTTTTTGAATTGAGAGCTTGCATCATGCAGATTAATCTTTAATGTATTTGTCTCAGAATGCAATTGAAGGTCAGCCATCGGATATTGAAAAGCAGATCCAGGACCTGCTAACCCTGTATATTTCCAACCCTAACAGTATCATACTTGCTGTAAGCGCCGCAAACAATGACATTGCCACATCTGAAAGTATTAAGTTAGCCAAGACCGTTGATCCAAGTAGTGACAGAACGATTGCAGTTCTAACGAAGTTAGATTTGATGGACCGCGGGACGGATGCGACAAATGTCCTGACGGGAAAAACACTAAGGTTGAAGCTTGGAATCATTGGTGTGGTCAACCGGTCTTATGATGACATTAAGAATAATGTATCAATTGAAAAGAGTATAATGGATGAAGCCAAATTTCTCTTGGAGCATTACCCAACCATTGCGGCAGTAAACGGAATTCCATTTTTGAAGAGTCGACTTCAAAAGTTACTGATGGAGCACATTAAAAAATGTCTTCCTCCTCTGCAGGTAGCCATTTACCATTTTATTTTATTCTTTTATATAGTTATCTTATTATAGCTTCATAAGTTTTATTGTTTTTGATTATGAGTACATGAAGCTGCAATGAAGTAAATGTTTATCCTATGTTTGTAGACCAGAATGACGAACATGCAACTACAAGCTCAGCACGAACTTGAAGATCTGGGTAGTGAGGAGCCCAGCAAAAATAAATCCGCAACGATGCTAAGCGTAATCGAAAAGTTTTGCAACGGCTACAAAGCGTCAATAGTTGGGACAAACCGTAATATTCAAAAGAGAGTATTGACTGGAGGTGTTCAAATAAATTTAGCGTTCGAAGATAAACTGGCGGAAAGTTTAAAGGATATTGTTCCAGAACAGGATTTACAAAATAAAGAAATTCTTACCACTATCTCTAATGCTCGTGCCATCGAGGGGACAATATTGATTCCTGAGGTATAGAATTATTTGATGCATGAGAGTAATCCAGTTGTGAACATTCTGTGAATGCTTTTTACATTTGTGTACTCTCATTTTGGCGTTTCAGGCCGCATATCAAGATCTAACGCGTGACCAAATCAGGCGACTTGAAGGTCCTGCACTTCAATGTGTGGGTCAAGTAAATACTGAAATGATCAACATTATGCAAATTTGGACGACGCTTTTGGAGAAAGATATGCAACGGTTTCCAAACTTGACGGCGGCCATTTCCATGGAAGTAACGGAACTCCTCAGTAGCCGTCATCATGTGGCCCAGGACCTTATCAAGAACTATGTTGACGTTCAAGCCAGTTTTATCAAAACTATTCACATGGATTTCAACTCGACAATGATTGAATTACTTAAGAAAAATCCATTATCGAAGGAAGAATTGCATTCCGTTATACCAGCTGTGACTAGTGGGCAGGTATGATCAGTAACTCTGAATGTCGGACCAATTTGTATGTCTTCTGGATTACAAAAATTGTTTATAAAATCCTAGGGTGGTCTGATGTCCGTAATTGGCCACGATTTGACTGAAACTCAGAAGACACAGTGTTTAGTTGTTCGACAACTAGTTCAAAATTACTTTCAGATTGTGAAATCTGCTTTCCAAGACTACTGCCCCAAAGCAATAGCTCATGCTGTTGTATATTTTATGGAAGAAAATATTCAGCGGCACTTGGTGAGTTCATGAATTTGAGTGTGTCCAACATAATGCAGCCACAATGTTATTAATTATTTAATTATTTAATAATTTTTAGATTGAAAAACTCCATACCGCCGACAAAATTGAGCAGTTGGTGAAAGAAAGTGCAATTGTGGAGGACCAGAGGAGGTATATTAATAATAAGCTCAAGGTAAGAATTATTAAAAAATAATAATGTTTCAATTTACCTAAAAGTAATTACCTGAATTTTATTAAATTATATTTTCAAAACAAATAATGCCTATTATATCTGCAGGCCTTACAAATTGCTATTGAAGTCATCCGTGAAATCAGAGAAACCAGTTTTTAGTCAACTATTACCCAGCAATAAACTTTTAATATTTGCCCTGCAATTATTAACAGTAGATTTATTTTCTGTTCAGTGATGAATATATCTGAGGGTCAAGGTTCATGGAACTGGAGTTGTTTGCCAAATGGTTACAAAATAAAATTAAAGACATACTTATTTTCCAATCTATTACTTACTAACAATTACTAAATGTAAATAGGCAATGCGCAGTGCTCTATGTGAAAATATAATGCATTGATAATGTTTTATTCAGAATATCATCGTTTCGTCAAACATGCTTTTTGAATCGTTTGATTTTGACGCATTTGTATCATTTGAACAGTTACTTGGCTCTGACAGCGTGTAACACATTTTCTGCATTTTGAAACGAAAGTTTGCTTTTAATTTAGTGAAAAATTTCTAAAACGGTTTCATTGAAGCACATATTCTTTAGTTAACTAAAAGTAAATACTTGGAAAATAATAGCTGGCGTCTAGATTCGGTAATAGTTTACATATAATGTTACGAACTAAAATCATTTCCTGTCTTGCTCCCCATCATCGTCATTGTTGATGGCAGTTAAAATGAGAAGGGCAACAGCTGGTTCGGCCACCACTAGTCTGGTAATACACAGGCTCACATTGATTGGCCAGCTCAAACTGATGATAGATTTTGATACCACAGTTGCTCTCTTGACAGACGTCAGTATTAATGTCCCCTTTTTTGGAGTAGTAATTAATTACCATAGGGACATTACTGTTAGTCTTTAGAAACTAATTTTATTATACATATCTATTGTAGGGTTATTTCCCGTCACCGTTACGATTTGTATTCTTATTGTTACCTGTAAAATTACGATTGCATAAGCAACTAAAGCATGGATAGTCCTCTGGGAAAATACTCTGTCCTTCAACATATTCCTTGTTTAAGTATTTACATTTGAATGCAGAAGTCGCGTTTCCAGCTATCAAAAATTAAATGTACTTACATTACAATTAGTCCGGTTTGTTTCGAACACTAGGTTTTGTTAATAATTGTTTTAAGCAAAGTGTAATTATTGAAACTGCTTATACGTTAATAAAAATGATTACCCCTCTAAACGCATAAAAGCTAAACGTATAAGCTCAATACGCATAATCATCTATACGTATAAGGTATCTAAACGTATAATCATCTATACGTATAAGGTATCTAAACGCATAATCATCTATACGTATAAGGTATCTATACGTATAATCATCTATACATATAAGGTATCTAAACGTATAATCATCTATACGTATAAGGTATCTAAACGCATAATCATCTATACGTATAATCATCTATACGTATAAGGTATCTAAACGTATAATCATCTATACGTATAGGCTTTTAAAACGTATAAGGAGCAAAATGTATAATAATGTACATGTAAATATTGACATTGATTTGAGTAAGGCCGGTATTTTAATTCAGGGATCCAAACAATATTTCACACAATCCCTTGCGACAGCATCATCGTTAAAGAGATCAAATTGACTATTGAATATTAAACCCACGTCTACATGCAATTTCAATAAAAGGAGTATACAATAATATGTTATAATAATAGTACACGAAATGTGTACACGCAAGTCGTCTAACTCAAAATTCCCAATTAGCATTCTAACAGTAATAGTTCTTCTCTAATAGTAACTGACTATTAACTTTGTTGTCTCTTACATGAAAATAAATAAATACGGAAGATGAACTTTGATGAAGGAAAGGTATTAGTCATTACTGAAGGTTTAAGGAAGGATTTCAACAATACTACTTTGAAGGAAGGGGGAAGGAAGGAATTTAGCTTTCAAGCCTTATGAAGAGGTCTGAAGGAATGAAATAGATCTAGTTTTAACATTGGAAGGATTGAAGGAAGGAAAAATCATTTGAACATCTCTGTCAGCCGTGTAGTATCCATGGTTTAGTCCCTATCAGCCTCAGTCATATTAAAAGTCCTTAGCAAAAATCTCAGTCCATTATGTATTTCGTACGCATTTAAATATTGACATTCGTATGAATTAGGCTAGCGTTTTAATTGAGGGATCAAAACAATATTTCGCGTTCTCTTTAATACATTCCCTTGTAAGAGCATCGTCGTTAAAGATACAAAATTAGCTATTGAATATTTAGTCTACATGCGATTTTAATAAAAGGTAAATAGTCTACGTACAGGTGACAGATATGTTCAAATGATTTTTCCTTCCTTCAATCATTCCAATGTTAAAACTAGATCTATTTCCTTCCTTAAGACCTCTTCATATTGATGGCTTGAAAGCTAAATTCCTTCCTCCACCCTTCCTTCAAAGTAGTATCGTTGAGATCCTTCCTTAAATCTTCAGTAATGATTAATACCTTTCCTTCATTAAAGTTCATCTTCCGTATTTATTTATTTTCACGTAAGAGACAACAAAGTTAATAGTCACTTACTATTAGAGAAGAAATATTACTGTTAGAATGATAATTGGGAATTTTTAATTAGACGGCTTGCCTGTACACATTTCCTGTACGTAGACTATTATTATAACATTTTATTGTATACTCCTTTTATTGAAATTGCATGTAGACGCGGGTTAAATATTCAATAGCTAATTTGATCTCTTCAACGACGATGCTGTTGCAAGGGAATGTGTGGAACGGAAAATATTGATTGGATCCATGAATTAAAATTCTGTACATTATTATACATTTTGCTCCTTATACGTTTAGATACCTTATACGTATAGATGATTATGCGTTTAGATACCTTATACGTATAGATGATTATACGTTTAGATACCTTATACGTATAGATGATTATACGTTTAGATACCTTATACGTATAGATGATTATGCGTATAACTCTATGCGTTTAGCTGTTATACGTTTAGCTCTTTATGCGTTTAGCTAGGATACCAATAAAAATATCTACCATTAGTCCTGGTCGCGGGAACATCGCAGTAGTATTCAGGGCAGCAGGAGTTTTGATCATAGATGGAGACACAGTTAGAATCCTCATCTTCTTCTGGACAGTCAACTTCCATGCAATTAATTTGTGGTGTGTCATCACTGCCACCTCTTGAGCAGTAGCATCCAATTGCGCAAGGATTATCATTAAGAGTAGCTTCAATCTCCTCTCCAAGAGAATACAATTGGTCATTGTACCAGCATTTTGTGTTGTTCAGTGCAGAATTTATTTTGCTGGCAATTAGAGCTGTAACAACACATTATAAATGTTTATCTCAGTAAAAATATGAGAAAATTTATTATCGGCCGACACAATTTTAATATGTAGAATTATAATTGTGTGCATAAAGAACATTACCTGTGCCAGTTTTCCCACATTCTGACATACACTCCTCACGAGTGTCGAAATTGTTTGCATTTCCTCCGCAGTCTGAGTAAGGGAATTCAGCACAGTTGAAATTAATTGCTGAGTAATAAAATTTTGTCTGAATACCAGTCCCATTGACTGACGAAGGATCACAAGTCCCAGACGAAGGTGGAAGTAGGCATTTCTCGGATGTACCAAAAACTAGCACTCCTGTGGAAATCAAAAGACCATGAACAAGTTTCCTTTGTCTTATTATTTTGTTTCGAAGTCAATTGAGCTCTTACCAAAGTTGACTACCAAAGTCGCGAAAACAACAAAGTCGGCCATTGATGCTAAGAACAGAGCTGAACTCACACTGTACTCAGTTGTCCATCTCTGCTGTATTATAATGCCAAGAGGAAAAACTGCATCGAGTTCAAATGCAATTAGCAAATATACGGGGTGAACTATGTCATTTGCTTTCCCTCCTCCCGTAATCTCACAAGGTCACATATGGCGATAATGTCGCTCCGAATAAAATCCAACATCCGAAATCGCTTCTATTACACCCAGTCGGCAAAATATACGTAGGCAGCATCGCCCAAATGTTTGATTTCAAACAGTGCCCCCAAGATAGCCGTGAAACAAAAAGCGATGATCAGCAGGAGTCACCGGGCAACACAACGGCAATTATATAAAAACAATTAGGCGCTACTAAATCAACGTTCGCTCTTCAACTCATATTGCACGTTGCCCGAATATCGCTTTGTAGTTATGTTTTCACGCCAAAGCTGCTCCTATACAATATCAAGGCGATGGTTCAAGTTCAAAGCGCATTATGCAATGTGCTAAAAAATTCAAAAAACTTCAAGCATGTTTATCATTTTTTTTTATTAACTTCATTAGATATCATTGGAATTACTACAAAAAAGTTTGTTTCGTGTAATGGTATACAAACACATTTTCTTTTGATAATTGTACTATCTATGACAATCGTATCAGCATTTTCATCAAACATGACTTTAGATATTGACAAAACAAGGCTACAAAAAGGAACCTCAAAAAATGAATGAATGTTTAAAATGATTTTACAAATTAATAAAATACCATTTTCTTCACGTTTTATCTCTACAATTTTAACAATTTTACCTTCTCTTGTTAAAAAAATATTGTTGCCCTCCCTTGTACACAGCTTAAAATTGCTAGAACTAGATACATATACTGATTGCATCCCTGCCTCTGAAATTCTACGAATAGCTTGAGCTAGATAACTATGGTTTCCCCTAATCATTCGCTTTACTTTTTGCATATAATTTTCAAAATTAAATGCACACACACTATCTAAGGAACCGAAATTCATAGCATCATCTGCAAGATGAATGAGATTGTGGACATTATAAACCAAAAGTTCATCTGAGTATAACACTGGAATCAAATTAACAAAATTTATGCATAAATTACGAGCTAAATTATTCCATTCCGTAACATTTGCCTTATCACTCAATAAAATGTACATTGCACTACTTAGCATGACAAAGTGGTTATATTTATCTGTAGGCAACACGCTAAGTAACACTACACTACCATAATATAACAAAAATGAACGAAGTTCGGTTGCTTTCCACCTATCTATTTCTAAAAGTGACCTAGGTTTACGATGGAATTCAACCGGAATAAACGATTTAAGAAGTTGCATTTTGTTATTAATTAGCTGTATTTCATTGCGACCTAAACCCCCCTCTTTTTTAGATTTTTTGATCCAAATTCGTAACAATTTTCTTACTACACCCAGGCACACCAAGTGCATATAATCAATAGGGACCTGCGAAACTAAACCTACAGTTAACTTATTAAATGGGGACGCCAATATGTGATGGCTGTTGTCAAGCTGGTTCTTAAAAGATGTGTCTGTACGTTTACGACAATTGACGTCTTTAAAAATTACTCTGCAATTCCACTTTCCCTTGACAACACAGCGTTCACATCCATAGTAGGAGTTAAAAGTTACACAACCTTTCAAAAAAGATCTCGCGGGGGCGTCTACAATAATGCATTTAATTTTAACAAAAACAACTTTCCCATTAATATTGATTCCGACATTTTCTAATTCTAGCATCTCGTTAATAAATTGCTCTAAAAAAGACCCAACATCATTGGGTTTGTTGTCACCTTCGAACAAACCAATAACAAAAGTATATGAAATACCTGAATTTATAATGTTGCCAAGAATCGGCCAAAAAGATTTGGAACTGCTTTTGCATAAAGGCAGTCCATCAATTCCAACTGCAATTTGAATATGCGTATCATTGCATAGTTGCTTTTCGAGTTTTAGTAACATTGCTTTTAAGGGAAAATGGTAATATTCACCACCCGCAATTTTTAAAGTTGTGTAAGATGTCTGTGTTTTCAGCAACGTTCGTGAATCTAATGGAAGACTCATTAGGGGAAATTGAACGCTTAAAAGTTTAAGCAAGCTATTCATGGCGTCGCGAGTAGTGTTGTGTTTGATACACCAATTACGAAGTTCCTCACGAAGGTCAGGCATATCTATTTCCTCATCAGTAGTACTAGAACTGCTACATATATCTCTATTATTAAAATCATTATCGTATTATGAAGCTAATGGAGGTATGTCATTATTAATGACCACATTTAAACAAGAAACTCTATTTTCTGAACCTCTACAGCTAATATTATTGATCCCTGAATTGTGAACTTCTAAATTATCTTGAGTACAAATATTAGTGGATGCATCACTAGATGAGGTTTCTGCATTACTTTCCTCAAAACTATTTAACTCATTTAACATAGATTGGTACAAAAAATCACTTTTCTATACTTCGTTGTTCGCGAAGATCCTGCCATATTTTATGTCTATATAGCGGCAGGTTTCTTCTTGTGTTCTCTGTTTGAATACCGATCGGATGCAAATCGGAGCCAGTCCATAACACAGAAATTAATTTCAGCTTCAGTTTTGTCTTTGCAAATAGAATTTCGTCGACTGGCACCTGTAAATGTTAAGCAAAACTTATGGATGGTCATGTAGAATACTAACAGTGTATTTAAGTATGTAATTACTAGTTCACAATATAGTTATTTAAAGCACTTCAAAACTTACGAAATACTAACTGATGAACGTTCGTAAACTTTCGAAACTCCACTGTTGCTTTTCCTTTGCCAGTAAATGAAGTTGCTGTAGCCAACTCTTCGCCAATTAATTTTCCCAGAATTCCATTCACAGTCCTTTTGAAATCCCGGCCACCAATACTTGCTAAATAGATCTCCTAAATATTTCAGCGTGCATGAAATTACAATACTTCTAAAGCCATATATTAGATTTAAAAATTATTGTATACAAAATTATTAATACATGTAACATACAGAAAATCAACAAATGTATTAAACAAAAATATTATTTTCGTAAATTTTATTGCAGAAAAAAATATAATTTATTTTAAATATTATTTTTTGTTGCTGTGAAAGTATTATTAAGCAATTCACACACGTAGTAATATTACTGTAAACAGTACTTATGCATAATTCTATTACTCGGAAATATAGATCGGAATCAACTTAAATGCGTATTAAAATGTATTTCATATTCTTACCAGACATTTAGCAAATTCACCATCCTCCAATTGTTCATTTAGATTCACCAACGCTTCCACAGAATTGCAAGGCTCTGATAATGCACTAAATTCTCGGATGTCTTGAACGTCTCGATTCGTAACTGCCCAAAGTATGTTGTCTTGGGTCACTTTAATTTCTGCTAGTTTTCTGAAGACTATTTCCTGAAATTCTGCAAATAATTACAAAATGCTAGCGTTATTTGTACTTAACAAATGTGACATTTCTACCTGGAAAAAAATCCAATTTAATGAGTGCTGTGATTAAATTTTTATTATATTATATTTGACGCTACTTGTATCCGAAAATCCTTGCGTCTGAGTTTCAACGTTCTTCGTTTTATTTATTACACAACTACTACTCAGTATTTGTAGCGAGCCTGTGCACACCAGATCCTGAATCTCGGACTCATGTACAAGAACTTTAGGCAAAATGTTGACTTCTTGGATTTGAAATGCTGGTGTTCCAGAAGGTATTCCTTCAGCTGGTCCTATTAAAGCAACAAAAATGAAGATGGATTTGAAATGCTACAAATTAAAAGGGTGTGGTTTATAGAGCATCTCGGGCGGTTGAAATTTGCGGGTATGCCCGTAAAAAGCCCGGGGTGCACGGGCTTTGGGCGATCACGGGTAAAATTTGTTACATTTGACGGGCTCCGGGCGGGTACGGTCTTTTCAATGCGGTTGAAAAAGGTCACGAAAGCCCGTAAAATTCATGTGTGGTGCACGCTGGAACAGGGGTTGTAAAAGTATATTTGCTTGAATAGATGGAACGATTTCCAACGTCTGTAATTTTAAAAAAGCCTTGACATCCAATCACAACGAATTAAATTCCAGGAAACAGTCGGAAGATCGCCAGTTTGAAAATCATTTAAACGGGTGCTAGTTGAATATGGGTTTCCATAAATTATGTGAATCAAATGAATGCAGGGATATTTTAGCAGGCAATCGCGCTAAGGAGATCCATCAACTCAGGCCCAACATAATTGTAAGAATTCTGCAGTGGAAGCAACACCAGCTGTTATCAATTTCATTCAAAAAATGCGAAAATGAAAAATTGAATAAAAAAATCGTTCTGGGTCTATGGATTTACAAGCTGGACTGGTATTAGTGGGCGGGCTACGGGCTTTTTTAAATGTTACGGGCCGGGCTTTATTGTTGAATTTTAATTTCGGGCCGGGCAGGCACGGGTAAGCATTTACGGGCCGCGGGCGGGTACGGGCCTACAATTTCCCACAGGGTGATGCACTAGTGGTTGACTTTATAAACTTATTAAGATAAACAAAAAATTAAATACCAGACTGGATATCTCCACTTGGAATATTAAGATTTTGAGATTCAGGTATTTTATTGCTTTCTTTGTTACTGCTGGGGGAATCATTCGGTTCGTCCGCAACCAACCGTATGGGTTTCTTTCTCAACCTCGGTTTTGGACTGGTTTCGTCGTCGTCACTGTCGCTTTCAATTGCTGAAGTGACTAAAGAAGTTTCTTCAGCTTTTCGTGCAGATTTTAAGGTTTCTATTGGAAAATCCGATAAAATCATTAAAGTTACACATTTCTAATATTTAAACTTCTATAATAACTTCGAAATAATATAATACTTTAATATTGCTGTATATATTAATTATATATTACTTATATATATATTATATTAATTACTCAATATTACTTAATTTCGAAAGCTTGGCAAATAAATTGGTTTTAAGCAATATGCACGTATTCCAATTATTTCAACATGGTTGGTATTATTCTATAATAATAACAATTAATCTAAAGACTAATTTAAATGTTATGTTTGAAGAAAGTCTCAACAATTGTAGGTATTAAATAAATGGTAGTTTATTAGTTTACTTACTGTATTTGCCAAAGTACCTAGCTTTTAGAAGGGGCCAAGAAGATTTATTCGGTGCACAATTAGGATTCGTTAGCATCGATGCCAACCGCGGACCAGTGACATTGGGCCAATAACATTGCTCTTGTTCCGGAAGTACCCATTTAAGTGGAACAATAGATACTACCTCGTTTTCGTCAAAACTGACCACAGCAAACTTTTTCCGGCTTACAATTTTACTTACACTGGAAGCCATGTTGCACACGCGGAAGTTTTTACTGGACTATCACAAATATTCTCTTCTGATTCTTTACGCGAAAATGCACGTGCAAAGCTACTCATTTAAGATGCAGAGGCAATATCATATAATATCTCCGGTTACGATACTGCACGTCAACGTTGCTGTTGTATCTGTAGGCGACGTTGTGGCAAACGCTGGAAAACTACATTGTTTTAATTTTGCACATGACTCGCCAGGCGATATATATGTACGTACGCTCTTTACCATTAAAACAATGTTGCCAAAACAGTAATTGTTGACACACGGGCGCGGGCGAACAGTATAATGACAGGCTACGGTAATCTAACTGTTGGGCAACTTTTGTTTGCCGACTGGGCACTTCTTTTTCCCTTCGCTTACACAGATGAATTTCCTCAACCTTGCTCTTTATTTTCGCCGGCCATGCACATAATTCTCACCTCAAGGACCTCTTTCCTAGCTCGTTGAAAAGTCCTTCAAATTTCCTAACTAGCTCATATTTTTGAAAAAAAATTGAATAACTTTCAGATATATATGTATATATTTCAAAAATTCGTAGCTTTGCTCCACTCCTTTAACAGTTGTTTCCAGAGATTTTTGGATGGAGGGACGAAAAATTTTTTTTAAGCTGGAAAAAGATTTGCAAAAACATGGCGGGATTGAATGTTTTTCGTTATTCCTTCTTTTATTGACTACGATGGAAGACAAGTTGTATGAAACGCCCTGTACTTACAATATATTACAAGAAAATTAACTCCAGTCTTATTAATAACATATCCTGTTTCTATCTATTTTAGCACTGCATGAATTTCCTTCTTCCGGTGTTTCATATTGCCTTTCACCTTAGCTAAGGTCGTGTCCGCTGAACAGTGTGTGCTGAAACAGTAGCTTCAATAGCAATGGAACTCTTGAATACTAAATAGCCGACATTCGATATCACTAAAGTTTGGGTATATGTACATACATATTTACATGAATGCATACTTATGAAACGATGAATGACATTCGAATGATTCAATGGACTAAATTCAAATGTGAGATGGTGAAGTGAACCAATATATCCGTTCGGTGTATTTAATCGTTGAAATATGATCGTCCAACGAAAATTGATAGTGAATGCTAAATGTTATGTAATATATACATATGTAATTGTAATACATGTACTTCGTTAGTACGTACTTAGTTTATGCTTAGCTGGAATTATTACTTCACACTCGTCTCATAAAAACGATAATAAAGAAGTTGCTGAGAATGGTGGAATAAATTAAATCTTACAAGCTTTAGCAAACATTAAAAATAATATACAAATCCTTAAACAACGCTGAGGACGTTTCCTCTACACCTGGAACCAAAGATGCTAAACTGATTTTGCCTATCCTACATCCTACCTACACATTTAGTTTAGGGGGGTCCTTCCTTCTCGCTGATTTGTGCAATTGCTAGGACCTATTTCCTTGCCTACAAGTAGGCATTTGAGTTGGCCTCCATTTCTGCCTATATAGGGTAACGGAAAGTGTTAGCCCCTTCCTACATGCGACCCTTCCATATACTGTACGTTTTGTTGTTTTTATTTTAGCAAATTTATTTTGGACATATGTATAGTATTAGTTTAGAAAAAAATTAGGCTAAGCCCTCAGCCAGGGGTCGGATTTTTGTAAATCTCCCTGGAAGATTTGTTTTGATTTTCCCTGCTGGTTGTGATTTCCCTGTTCGAAGCAAAAATAAAAATCCCTATTGACAAAATTTCCGTAATACACCTCAACGATTTCAAAAATCCCTGCGGAAAAAAAGGACAACAAATTTGAAATACCCTGTTGACAAAATTTGTTTTCCCATAAAACACCTCAACAATTTCGAAAATGCCTGCCCAAAAAAAGGTCAACAAATTTTACAATCCCTGTTTGTAATCCCGTTTGAAAATTTCCCTGCTGGAAACATTTTTTCCCTGGGAAGATTCTTCCTGTCTTCCCACATAAATCCGATCCCTCCCCTCAGCCCTCATATGCAACAATTACTCAGCAAACACTCACAATTATTTCCTACTATTATATGTAGTCATATTTTTAAACAAACTGATTGTGAGTAGTTCTACAAAATTAATGTTACCCATGCATTATGTGAAAACTCGTATTGCACGTTACGATAAGTATGAGCCATCGAGCAATCGCATACAATATACATATGTATGTGTAGATACTTAGTTCTGTATGAATATTATTTGGAATGGGAAATCTCAGATGTTCTTGCAGTAGCCAAATCTTCCAACGTTTAAAAATCGTTTTGGTTTGAGAGAAAACTTTATAATTGATAATGTAACAATAGTAAGTTATAGTTAAGAATATTTTGTGTTAGAAGCCTGCACCCGAATAATATTTTCTATGTACATACAACCTATATATTTCCCTTCATACAATAAGCGTGTTCTCGTGCTGCCTACATGTAGGCCTACATGACCGCTTGTAAGCAGGCGTGCATTTCCTATTTTATAAGCATTTTTTCTGCGAAACCCAGTGTGCACAGTGCACCCTATTTTGCCTATAATTTTTTCTGAAACTTGCTCGCCACCTATAAATAAACCTATATGTAGGCCTACATCTAGGATAGGCTAGCATGTTTGCCTGGAACTGGAACAACTGAAGTTTCGATAGACCATTCACTAGGACGATGAAGGCAGTGTTTGTGAAATGGCTGGAAATTGTTGGAAAAGGGCTTACTACTTAAACATAAGCATAGGCATACAATTTTGTTTGCTTTACTTATTTTCGGTTATGAAATATTTTCTCCAGCAAATGAATTGCTTACATATAATTAATTACATGTATCAAATGCAAAACGGCATATGTCGTTTCACTGCCTTCCTTTTCAGTCATTTTCTTTCCTAGCAATTTTGATGACTTTCCGGGTAAGTCTTTCGCATGGCTTGGAATCGCAAATAGAATAGATATGATTTTCAGTTCGTGGAATCTGAAATGGTTCCGAATGATGAAACGATTCGACGCCTATGTTAAAATGTCATTGATGTCATGCAAAATTGTCATGATAGAGTTTGAAATAACTACTTGTTGTACAATTATTCTCAATAAAGTTTGTGCCGAAAGCTCCAGATAGGGCGAACGTTTATAAAAGTGGGGCTGCTGCAATCAGAGTTTAGTTGTCCCTGCTGAAATGACCAGTTGAGATTGCTTCTGTCTACTGAAGATAAATACCAAGTAGGAAAAAGCGTGTCAAGACCAGAGAGTTCATTCAGAACATACTAACAATAGTCACACGGCATTGAGTAAAAATTACAAGAAACTAACTGAAATGGAAAAACTAATTCCCGTTATTAATACACTGCAAGATGTTTTCAACACGGCAGGGACTGCTCTGGTGCAACTTCCACAAATTGTTGTCGTTGGAGAGCAGGTGAATATTTGTCTCCATGAATATTTTTATTTTAACAAGAATTTTCAACTTTTACTTAGTCCTCCAAGAGCCAAATTATCATTAAAAATAGATACATAATAAAATATTGATATTATTCTAAATGTCTAAACCCAGTAATCACACTGGAATGTATCAATGTAAATTAACAATGTATGTATCTGACTACAGAGTAGCGGAAAGAGTTCAGTTCTGGAGAGCATTGTCGGACGTTCATGCTTACCCCGTGGTATCAATATTGTCACACGATGCCCCATTGTACTTCAAATGGTTCAGATGGATCCAGAGGATGAAACGTATCAACACAAATCTGGTAATTGATCTTACCTCTGTTTTCATAACTTAACACTACATGAATTCTTCCGAAGTAGGAAACAAGGGGGAAAAGTTTGTAGGAAAAAAAATTATATTTGATAGGAGCAAGTATTTAATTGCTATGAACAAGCAGGCCTAAAGATAATATGTGGCAAATTAAGTTAAAAAATGTCTGTATCTATAAATGTACTAATACTCGGCTAAATAATATTACTAGATGAGCTTGGAGCAACAGAATGGTGCGAATTTCCCCATTTGCCAGATGATGAGTCATTTGTAACTGACTTTGAGAGAATAACTGGTATAATAAACACTGAGGTAACCAAGCGGGCAGGAAGTAACACAGGAATCGTCCCAGAGGAGCTGATCCTTAGAATAGTTTCTCCCAATGTGATAAATTTGACAGTTGTAGACCTTCCTGGCATCGTTCGGGTACAAATTAAAAGCATCACAAATTTTAATATCACAGATTTTTTTAATTGAGAGCTTGCATCATGAAGATTAATCTTTAATGTATTTGTCTCAGAATGCAATTGAAGGTCAACCATCGGATATTGAAAAGCAGATCCAGGACCTACTAACCCTGTATATTTCCAACCCAAACAGTATCATACTTGCTGTAAGCGCCGCCAACAATGATATTGCCACTTCGGACAGTATTAAGTTAGCCAAGACCGTTGATCCAAGTAGTGACAGAACGATTGCAGTTCTAACCAAATTAGACTTGATGGACCGCGGGACGGATGCGACAAATGTCCTGACGGGAAAAACGCTAAGGTTGAAGCTTGGGATCATTGGTGTGGTCAACCGGTCGTATGATGACATTAAGAAAAATGTAACAATTGAAAAGAGTATCAAGAATGAAGCCGTATATCTCTTGGAGAATTATCCTGCCATTGCGGCAGTAAACGGTATTCCATTTTTGAAGAGTCGACTTCAAAAGTTACTGATGGAGCACATTAAAAAATGTCTTCCTCCTCTGCAGGTAACCATTTACCATTTTATTTTATTCTTATTGTGGCCTCATAAGTTATTTATTATTTTTTGATTATGAGTACATGAAGTAAATGTTTATCGTATGCTTCTAGACAAGATTGACGAACATGCAGCTTCAAGCTCAGAATGAACTTGAAGATCTGGGCAGCGAGGAGCCAAGCAAAAACAAATCAGCTACGATGCTAAGCGTAATCGAAAAGTTTTGCAACGGCTACAAAGCGTCAATAGTTGGGACAAACCGTAATATTCAAAAGAGAGTATTGACTGGAGGTGTTCAAATAAATTTAGCGTTCGAAGATAAACTGGCGGAAAGTTTAAAGGATATTGTTCCAGAAGAGGATTTACAAAATAATGAAATCCTTACCACTATCTCTAATGCTCGTGCCATCGAGGGGACAATATTGATTCCTGAGGTATCGAATTATTTGCTACACGACAGTAATCCTGCTGTGAATCCAGCTGTGAATCCAGCTTTGAATGTTTTATACTGTTATTTTTCCTTTTCAGGCCGCATACCAAGATCTAGCGCGTGACCAAATCAGGCGACTTGAAGGTCCTGCGCTTCAATGTGTGGGTCAAGTAAATACTGAATTGATAAACATTGTGCAAATTTGGACGACGATTTTGGAGAAAGATATGCAACGGTTTCCAAACTTGACTGCAGCCATTTATATGGAAGTAACGGAACTCCTCAGTAGTCGTCACCTTGTGGCCCAGGACCTTATCAAGAAATATGTTGACGTTCAATCCAGTTTTATCAAAACTATTCATATGGATTTCAACTCGACAATGAATGATTTACTCAAGAAAAATCCGTTATCGAAGGACGAGTTGCATTCCGCAATACCACCTATGAATGCCGGACAGGTATACGATCAGAATCTGTCATTCTGAATTTCTGACCAATTTGTTGGTATTCCGGATTTAATTTTTTTGAAATAATATTCTAGGGTCCGCTTAATGTCATCATTGGGAACGATTTAACTAAAATTCAGAAGAGACAGTGTTTAGTTGTCCGACAACTCGTTCAAAATTACTTTCAGATTGTGAAATCTGCTTTCCAAGACTACTGCCCCAAAGCAATAGCACACTCTATTATATATTTTATGGAAGAACATGTTCAAAGGCACTTGGTTAGTTCATTTAATTATGCCCCTCATTATTAATCAGTCATCAATCATTACTAATTACTACGCAGTCTTAAAATATTTTTATAAATATATTATGAGAGGTATATTTTATTCATTTTATAAATAAAATTATTATTTAAATTTTTTTAGATTGAAAAACTCCATACCGCCGACAACATTGAGCAGTTGGTGACGGAAAGTGCAATTGTGGAAGACCAGCGAAGATACTTGAATAATAAGCTCACGGTAACAATCAGTAATTTTTTGTATCTACAAGTACCCAAGTTTTTTAAAAATGTTTTCAAAACTAATCGTGCGGTATTGTCTTTCCAGGCCTTGGAAATTGCTCTTGAAGTGATCCATGAGATCAGAGATACCAGTTTCTAGCCAACTTTTCCTTAGAAAACTTGTAAACCACACTTTAATCATATCATGTATTTTGTATGCGGATGTTTTCCTACTCAAAGTATAAAGTACATTCAAATTGGAGTTCTTATTATTGGATCTTATTATTCACCATTAGTTTCAAAACAAGACGAAAATTAAAGATATGGTAATTCAGCGGGTCATTGACTAGTACTAAACGTAAATTACAAATACACTATGTGAATACTGTATGTGATACCTGATACGTAATCATTTTTAATGACGTACTTGGTAATATCCTTTATTAAAATATGCTTCTGAATCAATTGATACTGGTTAGGCATTGGCATATCGGTCATTTTTTAAATATCGTTAATATCGTTATCGTTCATCCTAAAAATGACGATAACGATATCGAAGGACGATATAACGATATTTGTTTCAATTTGAAATGCATCGGTTAATAACATAAAATATAAAAATAATCGACCAAATCTGCCGAATGGCTAATTAAATACTCACCTTATTACTACTGTATATAACAAAAGGTGCCACAACAATGCATTGTTCGGAAAATTATCAAAGAACATTTCTTTTTACTGATCCCATTCGGAACACCGATACTATAGTTGGTATTAATGGAATGAGAACTGGTACTGACAATGAGAATTTACGTAAAGCAAACCAAGTATATTTGAACCACACTGACAGCATAATTGGTATTAATTTTTCTGAAACTGGTGAGAACAATAAGGAATCACGCACCAAGTTTGTTTTGATTCCAGCACAAACTTGGTATTAATTACAGAAAAAATGGTTCTGACAATGAGTAAATAAAGAAGTTACACTTATGTTTAACATATGTTTTTACATATGTATGTTTTAAGGAAACCAGAAATTTACTTGGTATTATTATGAGCTGACTGACATGATGTTTTGAATTAGTTAATATATATTAAAATGTTGGGGGGTGAGTCATTATGTATTTGGGGAATTGAACCACGTATTTACAATATGGAAACTGACCGATATATCGTTCAAAGATTACGAGAATTATCGTTCAATTATCGTTTCGAAAAATGTACGATATGGACGATAATATCGTAAGGCTAAATCGGTATGCCAATGCCTATTACTGGTACAATTTCAATGCTGACTGAAAGTGATCGTTATAGATAGAAATCTCAAAGTCATTTATTTAGTAAAGATCTTGCTAGGTTTCATCGTAAGAACATATTAGATACTTATTTACAACTACAAACGACTAAAACTTCCTGGAAAATAAAAGCAGGGTACATTTGGGCATAGTTTACACATAATAATTATAAACCAATATCACTTTCTTTCTTATCAAAATAATCTCTTATCATCGTCATAAGCTTGCTGCTTGCAATTAAAATGAGTAGGGCAACAGAGGGTTCTGCCATCACTGGTCTGGTAGTAGACGGGCTCACCTTGATTGGCCAGCTCAAACTGATAGTGGATTGCAATACCGCAGTTGACCTCTTGGCAGACGTCAGTATTAATTTCCCCTTTTTTTGAAATAACATTTGAATAACATTAACTCAACTGTCAGCCTTCAGAGAGTATACATGTACATTGTGATGAAACAGAAATTTCAAGGTTTATCTTGCGTCACTAACATTATTCGTATTTTTATTATCACCTGTAAAATTACGACTGCATGTGCAACTATAGCATGGATAGTCATCAGGATAAATACTCTCTCCTTCAACGTATTCTATGCTCAAGTATTTACATTTGAAAGGCGAAGTTGCATTTACATCTACAAAAAAAATATAATTTATGTACCTTAAGTTATGTCTCTAGGGTTGTTAACTGTATTTCATATTTTGAAACTATTTAGTTTATAATTCAAGCCGAATATCCACATACCATTAGGTTTGGTAGCGGAGTCATCACAGGAGTATGTCGTAGGGCAACAAGAGTTTTGTTTGTAGATGGGGACACAGTTCTTCTTCTCATTGGGTGCTGGGGGGCAGTCAACTGCGGCGCAAGAAATTTTAGGTGCCCCATTGCCACTTCTTGAACAAAGGCTCCCGATTGAGCAAGCATTGTCTTGAATTGTAGCCTCAATCTTGTCCCCAAGAGAGTACAATAGGTCCTTGTACCAGTATTTTGTAAATAATATTTTGTAAATATACGGGGTGAACCATGTCATTTGCTTTCCCTCCCCCCGTAATCTCACAAGGTCACATATGGCGGTGATGTCGCTCCGAATAAAATACAACATCCGAAATTCCTTCTTTTATATTTCTGTTTCCCTTTCGCTCATTCAGATTAATTTCCTCAACCTTGCTCTTTGTTTTTGCCGGCCATGCGCATAATTCTCACCTCAAGGACCTCTTTCCTAGCTCGTTGAAAATTTCATGAAATTTCGTAACTAGATAAGTTAGTTTGAAAAAAAATTGAATCAACTTTCGTGTATATAACTTTCATATAATTATATCTATATTTCAAAAATTCTTAGCTTTGCTCCTTTCCCTTAACAGTCGTCGTCAGTTCGTCCGAGATTTTTGGATAGAGGTACGAAATAATTATTTTTTAAGCTGGAAAAAGATTTGCAAAAACATGGCTGAATTGGATATTTTTCGTCATTCCTTCTTTTATTGACTAGGATGGAAGACAAGTTGTATGAAACGCCCTGTACTTACAATATATTACAAGAAAATTATCTCCAGTCTTATTAATAACATATCCTGTTTCTATCTATTTTAGCACTGCATGAATTTCCTTCTTCCGGTGTTTCATATTGCCTTTCACCTTAGCTAAGGTCGTGTCTGCTGAGCAGTGTGTGCTGAAACAGTAGCTGCAATAGCAATGGAACTCTTGAATACTAAATAGCCGACATTCGATATTACTAAAGTTTGGGTATATGTACATACATATTTACATGAATGCAAACTTATAAAACGATGAATGACATTCGAATGATTCAATGCACTAACAAATGTGAGACTGTGAACCAGTATCAATTCGGTGCATTTAATCGTTGAAATAGCGACGTCCAACGAAAATTGATAGTGAATGCTAAATGTTATGTAACTTGTAATTGTAATACATGTACTTTGTCAGTACGTACTTAGTTTATACGCAGCTTGAATTATTACTTCACATTCGCTCCATAAAAATGATAATAAAGAAGTTGCTGAGGATGGTGGAATAAATTAAATCTTAGTACAAACTTTAGGCCCCACGCCATAAATATTCCTCGGCTGTCAATCTGTGTATCGGGCCTGTTGAGTGTATGTATGTGTGTGAACGTATGTAAATGCATCATCAGCAAACATTAAAAATGTTATTCAAATCCCTAAACAACGCTGAGGTTTCCTATACACCTGGAACAACTGAAGAAGTCTCGATTGACGATTCACTAGGACGACGAAGGCAGTGTTTGCGAAATGGCACAATTCTTGGAAAAGGGCTTACTACTTCAACAAAAGTATAGACATAACATTTTGTTTGCTTTACTTATTTTCAGCTATGAAATATTTTCTCTAGCAAATGAATTGCTTGCATACATATCAAATGCAAAACGACATAATGTCGTTTTACTGACTTCCTTTTTACATTTTTTTTCTAGCAATTTTGCTGACTTTGTGGGCAAGTCTTTACCATGGTTTGGAGCAGCAAATAGAATACTGTAGATATCGTTTGCAGTCTTCTTGGAATCTGAAATGATTCCTTTTCGTCCCATTACCTCTGCTCCTATTGGATGATTCTGCTGATATGATTATGCTAAAACCCAATTAAATGTTTGCATTAAGACGCTGGATATTACTCGGGAGAGAATCTTGGAGGATGTCAAATTTTCTCTTTTCCTACTACAGCTTTGATTACAGTTTCGAAAGGCGATAGTTCTTCATCCAGCGTTTTATAAAATCAACAAAGGATCCCCAAAAAAGAAAGTTCCTCAAAGAGCGAGTGTCTACTGCAATCGGGGTTTAGTTGCTCCTGCAGATATGACCAGTTGAGATTGTTTGTCTACTGAAAATAAATCGTAAGTAGGAAGAAAGCGTATACGCATACATTGGCAAGAGTAAAAAGTTCATTCAGAGTAATCATTCTAACAGCAGACACAGAAAGGACACCGCACAATCCTTACGACAAAATGCCCTCTGTTCGATTTTAACGAAAAAATTACTGCAGTGTGCGCCTTGATGCGTAGATCATTTTTGATAATTGCCCCGAAAAAATCTGACGACGGGATTCGGAGATATCCCGGGTCAAAGTTAGCAAAAAATGAGGGGGGGGGGCTCATGGGGTACCAAAAAATTCAAACAGTGAAAATTAGCAATATTACTTCAAAAATGGCAAGAATAATAATTAAATAACGTGCAAAAAAAATTCAGCGAGATATGACCTCAACATTCCAAGATACTGACCTCAAGAGGTCAAAGAGCGTTGATACCGGTTTCATAATCTAAACGGTGACAAAACTGACCCAGATTGGAATAAGGGCTTTAATTAGACACATATTAAACGTGTGCCAAGTTTGGTTCCAGTTTGTGACACGATGACCCAGCTGTAACCCCCGAGGTTAATATCTTACCCATACCGGATTTGGTACCTAAAAATCATTCGAATTGCCCGCAGGTTCCAGTTGGTGACCTTGTGACGCAGCAGTGACGACCTCTACTGCTTTTATGTTTAGCTGACTTGCTAGCTATTATTTTATTCTATTATGTGTTAAAGTTATTGACGCTACTCTACCTCTACTCTACTCTCTAAACTTTTGTCTGCTATCTACCACTACCCAAAAATACAATGTTTGAAGAGAAATTCATGGTGTTTTAGAATAAAGTTGTAGAATGTAATATAAACAGTAATGAAGTTAGATTCAGTAGTCCGCACTGGTGGCTATAAATGGTTAAGTCTAAATTATAATTCCATTTCTGCTAATTTCTTGTTTATAGCTATTGAGGTTTTATTGAATACAATAAGAACGGTACCCCATCAGTATAGCTAAAAAATTACCACAAATATAAAGGGAATGACCAATATGTGTATATATACGTATATATACCCGCAGTTATTATGATTGGAAACCCTAATGGCTGTGTACATTTCCGAGAATCATAAAACGCATAACATCGTTATTTAAAGCTCCGGACTGCCTGGTTTCTGGGAAATCGTATGAATTGTAACTATATACATGCATATCTATTATTATTACACTATTATACATTTTAACGGTTATTGAAGAACTGATACAAATAACGGCTATACGCAAAAATCAAAAGTGAAGTTTACAGCTTTCGTCAGACTCTAAAATAAAGATTAATTATTTCCCCAAATTAAAACAACCTGGAAAAGATCTAGTCTATTCCGGGCCCATTCCAATAAGGTTAGGGGTGGGAAACCGGTATAGGTGCGCTATTTGTATGCGAGGTCACTGCTGCGTCACAAGATCACCAACTGGAATCAAACTTGACAGGCAACTCATATGGGCTTAAACCAAACGTTCTAGCCTATTTGCGGGCAATTAGAATGATTTTAGGCACCAAATCCGGTATGGGTACGGTATTGACCTCGGCGGTCACAGCTGGGTCATCGTGTCAACAACTGGAACCAAACTTGACAGGCAACTCAAATGGGCTTAAACCAAACGTTCTAGCCTATTTGCGGGAAATTAGAATGATTGTTAGGCACCAAATCCGGTATGGGTGTGACATTGACCTCGGAGGTCACTGCTTGAACATCGTGTCACCAAATGGAACCAAACTTTACAGGCAACTTATCTGGGCTTAAATTAAAAGTTCTAGTCTATTTGCGGGCAATTTGATTGATTTTTAGGCACCAAGTCCGGTATGGGTAAGGTATTGACCTCGGAGGTCACAGCTGGGTCATCGTGTCACAAACTGGAACCAAACTCGGCACACGTTTAGCATATATCTAAGGAAAGCCCTAGTTCTAATCTGGGCCGGTTTCGTCATCGTTTAGATTATGAAACCGGTATCGACGTTCTTTGACCTCTTGAGGTCAGTATCTTGGAAATCTTAGGTCATATCTCGCTGAAAATTTTTTGGCACGTTATTTAATTTTTATTCTTGCCATTTGTGAAGTTATATTGGTAATTTTCACGGTTTGAATTTTTTGGTACCCCATGAGCCCCCCCTCATTTTTCGGTAACTTTAACCCGGGATATCTCCGAATCCTGCATTACGATTTCTTTGGGCCAATTATCAAAAATGATCTACTCTTCAAGGCGCACCCTCCAGGAATTTTCTTATCGAGATCGAACAGGGGGCATGTTCTCGTAAGGATTGTGCGGTGTCCTTAAGTAAAATTTGGAAGAAAGTAACGGAAATGGAAAAACTAATTCCCGTGATTAATAAACTGCAAGATGTTTTCAACACGGCAGGGACTGCTCTGGTGCAACTTCCACAAATTGTTGTCGTTGGAGAGCAGGTGAATATTTGTCTCCATGAATATTTCTATTTTAACAAGAATTTTTCAACTTTTACTTAGTCCTCCAAGAGTCAAATTATCATTAAAAATAGATACATACTTAATAAAATATTTATATTATTCTAAATATCTAAACGCACTAATAAAACTGGGGTGTATCAATGTAATTAAATTAACAATAATAATTATTATGTATGTATCTGATTACAGAGTAGCGGAAAGAGTTCAGTTCTGGAGAGCATTGTCGGACGTTCATGCTTACCCCGTGGAATCAATATTGTCACACGATGCCCCATTGTACTTCAAATGGTTCAGATGGATCCAGAGGATGAAACGTATCAATACAAATCTGGTAATTGTTACCTTTGCTGTATTTACTTAACATGCTTATTATTTTTAATGTTGCAGGATACAAACAATTTTTATTCTTGTTGATACGAGCAAGTAATGTCACCATTCTTTTATTACATCATCAATATTCCCATAAAAATTTATAAGCATACGTAATGCTTTCAACAATAATTTACTAATCATTAAGATTTCTTCACTCCCCCCCCCCTCTCTGCTGGCATCTGATTACAGCATTTGTACTTTTTTTTTTAGAAAAAAACAGGAACATTTATTAACAAAGAATGTTCTTCGCTAAAGAAAGCGGAGGATCTTTGCTCGCCGATATTGATAACTTGTGGAGACACTTACCATACCGGGAAAATAATTTTTTAAGCATTCATTTTTTTGCAGACGTTTTTCCAAGTTAACATAAATAATGGCGTATAATGAATAAAACGCATAAAAAATGAACAGTTGAAGAATACTAATACTCACCTGAAAAAATATTAGATGAACTTGGAGCCACAGAATGGTGCGAATTTCCCCATTTGCCAGATGGGAGTTACGAGAAAACTCCGCCGGGGATTTTTACGCGGAGTTATTTACGCAGAGAAAACTCCGCGGGAGATTACTACGCCCGGGTGGAGATTATTACGCGGAGATTCTTACGCGGAGAAAATTCCGCCGGAGATTTTTACGCCACTTGATAGTTTACTCGGAGAAAATTCCACTGGAAATTATTATGCTACATTTTAAACTATATCCGGAAAAAACAATTGAACTGCCAAGGCTAATATTTTCAGTAGAATATTGGGAGACACTACCAGTACAAACTGTGCAGTAAATTCATAATGCCAACCATAATGATTGGGTACCACTATGAATAAATGTCATGAAAATGAGGTCAAAGATGAGGTGACTTCAACAAATTAAATTTCAGCCCAAGAGTGCATTTATCGACTCGTTACTACACATATTGTCACTGATTAACGCAAATCAATAAATGCGGTACAACGCCGACAATTGAAACCCGCATAGCAGATTCTTTATAAATAAAATTCTTTGTCACTCTTTCCCGCATAATTCACATTACCTTCCTTTGGTGATTTATGGATGCTGTCATCATGCGTTTGGTTGTATGTTACCAAATGCATTTTATGACTACTGTTTTGAAAAGACGTTTGTATAAGAATAAAATTCATGTGTTACAGATAATAATTACTTCGCGTAAAAATCTCCTGTGGGATTTTCTCTCACTTGGCATTTCAGAATTCACTACCACCATTTGTACTGGCTGTGTCCCACAATATTCTACTGAAAATATTACCCATGGCAGTTCAATTGGTTTTTCTGGATGTAGTTTAGAATGCAGAATAATAATCTCCGGCGGAATTTTCTCCGCGTGAAGTTCTCTGACGTGGCGTAAAAATCTCCTGCGGAATTTTCTCCGCGTAATAATCTCCACCCGGGCGTAAATAACTCCCGCGGAGTTTTCACGGCGTACAAATCTCGGCGTAAAAATCCCCAGCGGAGTTTTCTCCGAACACGGCCAGATGATGAGTCATTTGTAACTGACTTTGAGGATTTACCCGATATAATAAACACAGAGGTAACCAAACGGGCAGGAAGTAATACAGGAATCGTCACAAAGGAGTTGATCCTTAGAATTGTTTCTCCCAATGTGGTAAATTTGACAGTTGTAGATCTTCCTGGGATCGTTCGCGTATGAACTAAGCTACTATGTCCGTTCATTTTAATTCGTTGAATTAATTTGTATCAACCAGATTAACCTTTCATGAACTTGTCTCAGATTCCAGTTAAAGGTCAGCCATTGGATATCAAAACTCAGGTCCAGGACCTACTAACCCTGTATATTTCCAACCCAAACAGTATCATACTTGCTGTAAGCGCCGCCAACAATGATATTGCCACTTCGGACAGTATTAAGTTAGCCAAGACCGTTGATCCAAGTAGTGACAGAACGATTGCAGTTCTAACCAAATTAGACTTGATGGACCGCGGGACGGATGCGACAAATGTCCTGACGGGAAAAACACTAAGGTTGAAGCTTGGAATTATTGGTGTGGTCAACCGGTCGTATGATGACATTAAGAATAATGTAACAATTGAAAAGAGTATCAAGAATGAAGCCAAATTTCTCTTGGAGAATTATCCAACCATTGCGGCAGTAAACGGAATTCCATTTTTGAAGAGCCGACTTCAAAAGTTACTGATGGAGCACATTAAAAAATGTCTTCCTCCTCTGCAGGTAGCCATTTACCATTTTATTTTATTCTTTTATATAGTTATCTTATTATAGCTTCATAAGTTTTATTGTTTTTGATTATGAGTAGATACATGAAGCTGCAATGAAGTAAATGTTTATCCTATGTTTGTAGACCAGAATGACGAACATGCAACTACAAGCTCAGCACGAACTTGAAGATCTGGGTAGTGAGGAGCCCAGCAAAAATAAATCCGCAACGATGCTAAGCGTAATCGAAAAGTTTTGCAACGGCTACAAAGCGTCAATAGTTGGGACAAACCGTAATATTCAAAAGAGAGTATTGACTGGAGGTGTTCAAATAAATTTAGCGTTCGAAGATAAACTGGCGGAAAGTTTAAAGGATATTGTTCCAGAAGAGGATTTACAAAATAATGAAATCCTTACCACTATCTCTAATGCTCGTGCCATCGAGGGGACAATATTGATTCCTGAGGTATAGAATTATTTGCTGCACGAGAGCAATCCAGTTGTGAATATTGTGTGAAAGATTTTTGCATTTTTTATACTGTCATTTTTGCGTTTCAGGCCGCATACCAAGATCTAGCGCGTGACCAAATCAGGCGACTTGAAGGTCCTGCACTTCAATGTGTGGGCCAAGTAAATACTGAAATGATAAACATTGTGCAAATTTGGACGACGATTTTGGAGAAAGAGATGCAACGGTTTCCAAACTTGACTGCAGCCATTTCCATGGAAGTAACGGAACTACTGAGTAGTCGTCACCATGTAGCCCAGGAACTTATGAAGAGCTATGTTGATGTTCAGGCCGGTTTTATCAAAACTATTCAAATGGATTTCAACTCGACAATGAATGATTTACTGAAGAAAAATCCGTTATCAAAGGACGAGTTGCATTCCGCAATACCAGCTGTGAATACCAGTCAAGTATATGATCAGAATCTGTCATTCTGAATTTCGGACCAATTTGTTGGTATTCTGGATTAAATTTTTGTAAATAATATTCTAGGGTGCGTTTAATGTCATCATTGGGAACGATTTGACTGAAATTCAGGAGACGCAGTGTTTAGTTGTCCGACAACTCGTTCAAAATTACTTTCAGATTGTGAAATCTGCTTTCCAAGACTACTGCCCCAAAGCAATAGCACACTCTGTTATATATTTTATGGAAGAACATATTCAAAGGCACTTGGTTAGTTCCTTTGATCATGCCTGGCTTTACTAATCAGTCACAAATCATTAGCTACTAGTCATTACTAATTACTACTCAGCCTTAAAATATTTTTATAAATATGGCGAGTATATGAGTATGTTTTATCTATTCTATGTATAAAATTATTATTAAATTTTTAATTTTTTAATTTCTTTTAGATTGAAAAACTGCATACCGCCGACAAAATTGAGCAGTTGGTGACGGAAAGTGCAATCGTGGAAGACCAGCGAAGATACTTGAATAATAAGCTCACGGTAACAATCAGTAATTTTTATTTATCTGTCATTACCCCAGTTTTTGAAAATTTTGTTTTCAAAACTAATCATGCGGAATTGTCTCTCCAGGCCTTGGAAATTGCTCTTGAAGTGATCCATGAGATCAGAGATACCAGTTTTTAGTCAACGTTTCCTTAGAAATCTTGTAAACCATACTACTGTATATTTATGTCATGTATTTTGTATGCGGATGTTTTCCTGCTCAAAGTATAAAGTATGTACATTCAAATTGGAGTTCTTATTATTGGATCTTATTATTCGCCATTAGTTTCAAAACGACGAAAATTAAAGATATAATGTTCATCTATCGGTTCATTGACTTTGTACTAAACGTAAATTACAAATACACTATAAGAGCATGTGATGCCTGATAGGTGATCATTTTTAATGAAGTACTTGGTAATATCCTTTTTTTAAATATTTCTCTGAATTAATTGATACTGGTACAATTTCAATGCTGACTTCTCAGTGAAAGTGGTCGTTATAGATAGAAATCTCATAGTCATTTATTTAGTGAAGATCTTGCTAGGTTTCGTCGTAAGAACATATTAGATACTTATTTACAACTACAAACGACTAAAACTTCCTGGAAAATAAAAGCAGGCTACATTTGGGCGTAGTTTACACATAATTACAAACCAAGATCACTTCCTTTCTTGCTCTTCATCATCGTCATAAGCTTGCTGCTTACAATTAAAATGAGTAGGGCAACAGAGGGTTCTGCCATCACTGGTCTGGTAGTACACGGGCTCACATTGATTGGCCAGCTCAAACTGATAGTGGATTGCAATACCGCAGTTGACCTCTTGGCAGACGTCAGTGTTGATTTCCCCTTTTTTTTTAAATAACATTTGAATAACATTAACTCAACTGTCAGCCTTCAGAGAGTATACATGTACATTGTGAAACAGAAATTTCAAGGTTTATCTTGCGTAACTAACATGATTTGTTTTTTTATTATCACCTGTAAAATTACGACTGCATGTGCAACTATAGCATGGATAGTCATCAGGATAAATACTCTCTCCTTCAACGTATTCTCTATTCAAGTATTTACATTTAAAAGCCGAAGTTGCATTTCCATCTACAAAAAATATAATTTATGTACCTTAAATATACCTTATGTCTCTAGGTGTAGTTAACTGTATTTAATAATTTGAAACTATTTAGTTTATAATTCAAGCCGAATATCCACATACCATTAGGCTTGGTAGCGGAGTCATCACAGGAGTATGTCGTAGGGCAACAAGAGTTTTGTTTGTAGATGGGGACACAGTTCTTCTTCTCATTGGGTGCTGGGGGGCAGTCAACTGCGGCGCAAAAAATTTTAGGTGTCCCATTGCCACTTCTTGAACAAAGACACCCGATTGAGCAAGCATTGTCTTGAATTGTAGCCTCAATCTTGTCCCCAAGAGAGTACAATTGGTCCTTGTACCAGCATTTTGTGCTGTTCAGGGCAGAATTTATTTTGCTGGCAACTAGAGCTGTATCAACACATTATAAATGTCTATCTCAGCGTTAAATATAGGCCAAAAATTTATTATCAACTGGCCGCAAATGGAACACGTACAATCATAATTATGTACAGGAAGAATATATTACCTGTGCCAGTTTTGCCACATTCTGACAAACATTCCTCACGCGTATCGAAACTGTTCGCATTTCCTCCGCAGCCCGAGTAAGGAAATTCAGCACAGTTGAAATTAATTGCTGAGTAATAAAATTTTGTCTGAATGCCAGTCCCATTGACTGAAGAAGTGTCGCAGGTCCCAGATGAAGGAGGAAGTAGACATTTCTCGGATGTACCAAAAACTAGCACTCCTGTGGAAATCAAAGGACCATGAGTACTATCAGTTTCCCTTGCCTTTTTATTTAATTTGGAAATTAATTGATCTGTTTACCAAAATTGACTACCAAAGTCACGACAGCAACAAAGTTGGCCATTGGTGCTGAGTAAAGAGCTGAACTCACACTGTACTCAATTGTCAGTCTCGGCTGTATTATAAAGCCAAGAGGAAAAACCGCAGATGAGTTTAAATACAATTACTAGCAACTACAGACTATAACGACAGCATCTTTAGTATAACTATAGTTATATTCGTACATTAGCTTTTTGTGCACAAAAAGCCAAATAGGAGGGAGCATAGCACAATCTGCATTAGAAAGGAGTACAGACAGATTTGAGTCAAAGCAAGAATAATTTGCTTGTGGAATAGTGTCCTTTAAAATCTCTTAAATGAATCCAGAAACATGACACTCAGTTCAGGTTCAACAGGTTTATTCCCTTTTTTTATGCATACGTAAGTTACATTTCATTACATTGATAGGAATTTTTTTTTACATTATAGCGAAAAGTTAACATATAGTATTCGAGGGTCAGCATGCTCATTGGTACTTTTTCATGTACTTAGGCGCAATTACTGCTCATGCAGGTTTACAGTTTATAATAATGTGCACAATACATACATATATGTAAATAAATAAATGTATGTCAGCGATATGGTAGACAATTAAAAAATTTAGTGTTATTTATAACAATATAATAATTATATGTAGTTATGCAGAGTGTATGTAGGTATTAAATACTGAGTATTCAATCGTAAAAGCAACTGATACGGGTTAGAAATTTGCGAAAGAGCCCCTAGCGTAATTCTGACCTTTTATGTTTACAAAATAGTTTGTTTTCACTATTATGGGAAATTCCATGTTGGATTATACCGGGAAGGTTTAGTGTACACAAGAATATATGTAATTACTTCATAGTACGAGCAGAAATGATCCCTCTTTTATTAGTAAAATATTCTGCTTATGTGGATTTTTTACAGCAAAATTTTATTTCTTCCGGTAAGTCATTTCTTTCATCTTTGCTAACTCCGCACCTGCTTCCTCATTAAAACGTTCGCTTTCAGTTGCATAAAAAACTCCTGAATATAAAGTAACAGAGGTGATTACTTATATTAACTTGGGCGTCATGATTATGAAGCAATTGACATTCGTTTGGGTCAACGAACTATGCAAATCAGAAGAAATTCGTAGTCAGCGTTAGTATAGTAATACTACTATTATTATATACTAGTATTAGTATATTAAGCCTGTCCACAGCCTGAACGTAGAGAAATGTAAACAATTGGAATATGATGCAGTGGTGCCTATGGAACATATATTTGGACGTTGTAAGTAATTGTAAGTACCAGTGTATTATAACGAAAAGTTTTTAGTCGGGGACAGCAATTAACGGTTACCCTTTTGTACTTATTTGAGCATTGAAACATACATGAAACTCATCAAACTATTGTAAACAAGCAATAATTGTAAAATCTCATTCGCGCTTTTTGTTTGTAAACACAGTAATGGATGTTCCACTTCAGTATGTATTTACCATAACTCTCTTTTAGTAGATTTAATAAAAACGCGCCCGCAAATGTACACACACACATGTATAGGCATTTTTAAAACTCTAAAATATGGAGACTGGTGAACGTGGTAATAGTCAACTGATGAAATGTTTTAATCATGCAGGACACAGTCATTTACATGTAACAGCAAATGAACCATCAGATGTGGTATTAGCCCGTAATTGATATGTATGCTGACTGAGAAAAACAATACATTTATATTTCCCATACGATTTACAATGATTTATTTTGCAAGAACAGTGTCTTAAAAATCATCTAGGCTCTGCGTTCCGGGTACTGAATATTTACTGTGACTTAATTGTAACACTAAATCTTTAGAATCTAAAAACACGGTGAGCAAGTTGGTCTCTGTATTTACTGTGCAGAATAAATTAACACATAGTTATCTGGGAGTAAAATTCCTCAGTTTCATCATATTTTGAAAGATGTACAAAACACAAAACTACACGTAAAACAAAACTAACTAAACTACAATTTAGACAATCTAACTTTTTTTAGCTACTGGCATTAAATCTAAAACAAACTGCATTCTGTAGTGTAAAACACAGTTGTGTAAACATAAAAGAGTAACGCGCTAGCTGTGGGTAGGCGGTAGGCCGAAGCTACAAACAGTTCCAATGTCTAATGTACATTAATACAAGATTGTTTTGGTTTCAGATGATTTATATATAAAAACTTACATGTACTCACGAAATAACATAGGCTTAAGAAATGGAAATGCACCTTTAAAAATACTTTCCTATAGCAGTTTACTCATTCGCAATTAAATTAAATGGACTAGTTAGACAATGACAGATACATAAACTTATGTAAAAAATGAAAAATTACAACAGTGTAACAAGATATTTGCCAAGATTTTTGGCGCATGCAGATAAACGATACCGTGCTGTTAATAATACACTAATAAATATATACGAGCATAACATAAGAAATAAATATCACAACCTCATCAGTAAGGATCTTCAATATCTTTGGAACATTACGTGCAAAATAAACAAAATTATTACATATATTTATCTCGATCAGGTAACTACAGAACCATAAATTTTTACAATTTTAGCACTCCAACTTAAATGAAACCCCCGAGTGTTCGGTTGGTATGTGATGTATGCGGTTAATGAGTATAGTGCCGTGTGTATTACTGATATTTATGCCTTGACCATATTTTTCATTTTAATCCTCCGAACGGAAATTTCTTTACTGGTTTTGTAGGTTGCTGTTGCTGGTGTGAATTTTCTTCCTCGTTGATCATACGTCTGAAATTATCCAGTTGATAAATACTGTCTGACAACCTGGGTGCACAACAGAACAAACAAAACAATTTATTTATTTATTCGAACAAATAAACAGGTTCCAAATATAAAAGTCATCGTACCGCCCAAATCCATTAAACAGTGCCACAATTTCATCACGAGTAAGAAAACTTCCGCGTTTATGCACAAACGAATCAGCAAATAGTATCTTTAATGCTGTTCCAAGACCTTTAACCTGCATTAATTCGAAATACGAATGATTATGAACTTTCTCATGCATACACCAATAAACTAACTGTAAAGAAACTTGACATAATACAACTAGGTACAAAAAAAATTACTTGTGTTTTCCCCCACAATCGGCATTTCTGACAACCCACGCAGTCCATAATTTTGGTAATATTCGTGAAACGATTGTGAAACTCCACCTTGAGCTTTGCCGCATCCGTCCCAGAGAACAGAGCATTTTCATCGAAATGGAACGGGAAACTGTCAATAACTCTGAGAAAATCTCCAATGGCACTCTTGACATCTACATCCTCGTCCCTATTCCCCGTATACAAATCATACTGGCGTAGATATCCGGAAATTTTTGATATTGCTCGTAGTTCCAGCAGGTACAAAAAGTATAGGTTTTTCAACCACTGCGAGCTCTGTCCTTTAACTTGATCATTTTCGAAATGATTTCTGAATTCCGTGACATTTGGACCCCACTGTAGCTCTCCCTTGGATTTGAACAATGATCCAGATTTCCTGTCTACAGGATAGTAAAAGAGCTAGATTTAGTTTTTCTGCAACATTTTTAACAATTTCAACAATTTCTAAAATTTCTTCAGTGCTCTTTATTTAAGTTTTCAACAGCTTACCAGTTAGCAAATATTTTGCACTAAGATGAATATTGATACTTGAATGTAAGCCAGATATTGCGCGGTAAAATGTTCGTTTCTCAATGCATGCCGCTGAAATCAATAATTTCGAAAATTCGTTAACAAACCAATTCTGCGGATATTGTTTCATAATTAACTTAATAGTATTTTCTCAACTGCCAAAAAAAGTTCACCTTCAGTCTGCGATCCTCCAAAAAGTGACATTACGTTATCAGTCTCCCTAAAAGATTGAGATGATAAAAGATTAAGCATATACGCGTAGTAATGTAATATATGTAGATGTTAGACAGCGTGGTAGACAACACAAGTATTTTGACGCATTTAAGTAATAAACAATAATAAACGTAAATTACAATACAACATACTGAGTTCTAAACTGATTAAAACTGCATACAACCAGAAGGTGTATCCAGAACAGAAGACAGAACAAGTAACCAAATCAAGTACATGTTAGGAGACATGAAATAAGGAAGCATGCACAGTCAGTAATCTTCATCAATATTAGATTTTACGATACATCAGTATTTTAGTAAAATAATGCAAACTATTTACTTAGCAAGACTAAAAGTTCTTACCTAAAACAATTTTCATTGTAAATAGAACCCCAAACTCGATGAGCCGATGGACCTTCATATCCCGTATATCTTTCAGGATTCAAAAGTAAATCAACGTAATGCATGTCAGAACTATCATCGTCATCGCCAGCACCACAAAAATCTACGAGAGCATCATCATGGAGTTTCCCATTTCTCGAATCCTGCCTGAGATTCGACACTAAAATATAAATTAATTAAGGTATGTTTATCATGTAAATCAATTCTCACTGATTTCAAAGTTTAAACATATTTAAACATAACATTAATCTAGGAAATACCTCAGCGAAGTATCAATATGACCTAAGTATTCATCAGATTCACAATCTGTTGGTTCTGAATTTGCCTATAAAATTGAAGAAAACGCAAAACTATTTAATTGCAAGTCAATTACTGCTATATTGCGACAAATCAGCACAGCGCAGAGCACAATAAAGATTTAGTTTACTTTACACTCACATTTTGAGCCAGCGGTCGAAAGAATAAACCTTTCTGACCCTTTATTCCAGCAGGAATTTCGTCCTAAATTTCAAATAGTTAATTTATACTTATTAAACATTCCATAATGAGCAAGTCAAAATACCTCCGGGTAATTCAGTTTTAGATAAAATTAGCATTCTGAATTTCATTTTATGCCCAACAAAA